>BGPT01003422.1:13218-46243 GCA_003297045.1 Symbiodinium sp. clade C Y103 | reverse complement strand
ACGAATGCTTGATCGCCGATATCGCGGCAACTAAGGTTTATTTTCTTCGGGTGATGGTGTCTACATGGCCCATTACCTTCCAAAACAAGTTTCATTCGCTGCAATCCGCAAGGACCGCACCGTGGTTGCTTGGGGCGCTCGAAGCTACGGTGGAGACTGCAGCGGCGTCCGAGATCGTTTGAGGAATGTCAAGGAGATTCAATCCAACGAGCGGGCGTTCGCAGCTATCCTGGCTGATGGCCACGTGGTATCTTGGGGTCATGCTGGGTCTGGTGGTGACTGCCGGTCAGTCAGGCTGCAGGGGGTGGAGGCCATCCAAGCCACCTGGTCGGCCTTTGGAGCCAAGTTGGCGGATGGCTCCATCGTCACCTGGGGCGATCCAGAGAGTGGTGGGGTGGGGGAAGTGGCTACCAGCCAACCAGCTTGGAAACTCTTCAGTAACTGGAGTTCCTTTGCTGCGATCTTGGCGGATGGAAGTGTGGTTTGCTGGGGAAACACCATCTTTGGTGGAAGCTGCCAATCGCCATTTGCAGAGCGCCTATGTTATTTTGTTGATCCTTTTTTTTCTTGGGAGTAATGACCTCCAGCCTATGCAAGAGTTGAGTTTCGCCTGTTTTCAAGGGTACGAGACAAATATTGGGATTCAGGATTTTGTTCAAACTAGGTATCCATAGATCAAAAAAAAGATAACCAGGCATGCCATGCTGAGGCGAAAGTGTCCAGGAACAGCTGACAGATGTCGTGGATGTACAGGGCTCAACTGGCTCCTTCGCCGCCATCAAACGCAACGGCAGCGTCGCGGCCTGGGGAAGTCGGATGTTTGGGGGCGTTGCCACCACTGTTCAAAACCAGCTCAGGACCTTGGACATGTGTTTTGCAAACGCTTGCACCAGTTCCCAAAATGACGTTTTAGGGCATCATGGGTAGAAGGCACGCGCATGTGCGCACGCCATGGTCGCAGGAATGTCAAGCATCTCCAAGCCTCTGAGCGTGCTTTCGCCGCGCTCCTGGAAGATGGTTCGGTCGTTACCTGGGGCGATCCTGGGTTTGGGGGCGACAGCAGTGCAGTCCGTGATGAACTGAAAGATGTGGAAGAGATTCAAGCCTCGGAGCGAGCATTCGCTGCAATCCGCAAGGACCGCACCGTGGTTGCTTGGGGCGCTCGAAGCTACGGTGGAGACTGCAGCGGTGTCCGAGATCGTTTGAGGAATGTCAAGGAGATTCAATCCAACGAGCGGGCGTTCGCAGCTATCAGATTAGATGGTGACATTGTGACATGGGGCAGTGAAGACTTTGGTGGATCCTTGTATCCCTTGTATCTCTTTGGTGACGCTTAAACTCTCCGCAAGAAAAAAAAAGCAACGAGGAAGGTTCTGGTCTGACAAGAATTTCTTGCGGGACATGTCCGAGTCCTTCTAATTCGTCACACTGCCTGTGTTAGTCAGCGGTTGGTAAATGTTTTATTTCGGAGATTGTTCCATTTCGAACCAAGGTGTTTGTTGATGGCTGTTGATGGATTGACAGTGATTCAGTACCGGACCAGGGTGATGGTAAGTTGTGGGACTCATTTCACCGCCCGCACCTCCAACAGGTGGAGCCTCTGCAACCAAAGATCGTGCTGGGCGGCTTGCTGGCAATCTTCGCACAGGCCAAGTGGAGATGGTGATAGCTTTTTGATGAACGCCCTAAGAATGGAAAAAACTATGCAGGGAAGAGATTATCGACACAAATTTGTGGTGTGTAGTTCTTGGGATGTTCCATACACTGCACGAGTTCGTATGATTGAAAGTGGAAGTGCCTTGTTTTGTGCTCTCATGCAGCCGCAACCCAGAAAACCAACGTGGAACCTGAAACACAGAGCTTGGGCGGCCTTGACACCTGGCCACCGATGCAGGTCTATCTTTGGGGCAATGTGTTCGTGACCCTCTTCAAGCCCAACCGCAGTCCAAATCCGGCGCCAGGCAAGTTCTGGCAAGTTCTTTGGGGCTGTAAAATGTTGCAAATGTGTCGGTGATAGGAATTTCCTGCAAAGACATGTTGTACCATGTTATACCATGTTATGTCATGTTATACCATGTTATACCATGTTACACCATGTGATACCATGTTATACCATGTCATACCATCACAGGAACGCTCCCTTTCAAACGTTTCCATACTTTTCCTATGGCTTCGCCTCTGCGGGCTTTGTTTCAAACAGAGATGCCTGGCAGGTGCAGCCATTCCCAGTGTGGCGCCCGAAAAAGGGACCAGTTTTTTTGCTGCAACCGGATATGATTCGATATGATGACAGAAGAAAAACGACGCAACATCGCAGCCTGTGTTATGGAAAGGCTTGGTTTCTGTTGAAAATCGAATCACCAGGATGGATATTGCCATGAGATTGGCTAGTTCCAGCAATTTTACATGTTGTTCCATTGGCAACAAAATCCAGGGGGTCGTGCAGATTGCCCAGCACTGTTTGGATGATCCAACCCCCCCGGCATCCCCGAAGCGATGAGGCGCCACACGCGAGGAGGTTCCGGCAGCACAGCCGCCTCTGGTGTCGGGGGCCTTAGATCGACAAGTTGCTGAACCTTGGCGAATGGTAGGGTTTCATTGGTTGAGTTTACCAAAGCTAGAAAAGCTATTTTCATGTTGGGAAATCGTTCACATCCCACTAACCATGAGCTATTTTGCAGGGTATCTGGGGCTAGCTATGAGCAAGTTAGTCAAGACGAAGGAGTTGATTGATCTATATGGAAGTTTTGAAGCTTCCTTCTTTTGAAAGATGGTTTGAACGAAATAACCTCCACGATTTGCTTCTCTGGACGACTAGAGCCAACACGTTTCATTGTGGAAGCTGTGTGGCTCAGGCTGTTTGGAGCTGGTGGTGCAGTGGGAGAGGCGGGGGTTCGGGGAGTGAAGGGATGATTGTTGAAGATTGCCGAAGTAATATCTCATTTACCATCTGGCAATCAAACAACCTCAAACAATATCAAACATATCAAACATGGCAGTGGGAAATCCTCTAAATGGAGGTTTCTAGCTGGGAAAATCATGGGGAATTTTCCAGCAAGCCATCTTTGATCGCCGGAGGGCATAGACTGTATGCTGCAATCGATCCCTTTCGACAGTTCCGGCCCGGTCTGTGAGGCCCGCAGCGCAAACACCAATGAGGTTGGCGACTGGAAGATGGTGCATGTTGGTGGTTGGCCTATGGTTGTATACTCTCCTTGACATGGGTTTGGCCGTTTGGCTAGAAATCGTGCATCATTCTACATGGCCATTTAAAGGGCGACTACTAGCATTTCTGGACTATCCCATCTCTACACTTCAGGTATTGTCCCAGAGTTGAATGAAGGGAACTTTTCATGGTAGAAACATATAAAAACCACATGGTTTCAGATTTTCCTTGAAACCAATCCCTTGATATTGGTGATTTCCCCAAAAAACAGTGATATTCATCCCATTGGAAACTGAACCGTCCGCCCATCGTCCGATGCCAGGAAGTCCCGCCTGCGTCGGGGCACTTGATGACCACGATTCCATTGGAAGGTGTATCCGTTTATCATCATTTTCCCCTATGAACAGAACATGGATTTGAAATGATTAAAAAAATGCAATTTTTGAGACCAACCCACGTAACTAATACTGATTTTCGATTGATTCGATGGCTTGATTGGCTGATTTTTCTTGGAAAGGGATATTCACACTGGACTCGTCCCAGCTCAAAAACCGAGTTCGGCGTCTGATGTCGCGCTCACTTAGGTGAACAAAGAAGACAACACGAGTGAGCGCAAAAACGCATGCTGCTCTTTCAGGTTGTTTCACCAGGGCCCAACTCCACTGCTCATCACTTGTCCTTGTTTTCATGGACATTTTATGGGTACCCGGTAGACCCCATCTTCAGACACAGCCATTTGACAGCAATCGGCGAGCCGTCAACACCAGGTGCAACATCTCTGTGCCAAAGTGAAGTTTCATGGTGAGCGGAAAAAGGAAGGCATCCGCGTTGCCATGTGGAGATTTCCACCAAATCATAGGCAAAATGAGGATTAACCATTGGATGTTAAATGGGGTATTGGCAGACCCAGGTGCGCCACCGAGCGTGCTGATATATAGTGGTTGTGCCCATGGAAGAAGGGGATGGACATGGACTGTTTCAGGTTGCTTACTGTGCATCATACAGGCAAGATCATCCAACCACTCTTGCATTTCAGGCATCCAGGTGGCTGTTCAAAAGGGTGAAATGACCAGTATCGCCCCATCCCGGGGAATGGGCAGCCTGTCGGAGAATGGGCAGCCTGTCGGAGAGCATAGGAAAGGTATGGGAACGTTACCTTGCTCTTGGCGGAGATCAGTTGCAGGATCATTTTTGCGATGGCTAGAACTCATGTGGTGATACAGCTTCACAGCACTTGCCACAGCACTTTGGGCTCCAAGCTTTATGTTCCTCGTGGGGCACTGACAGCAGCGGTGCAACTCCTGGTTTGCTGCCTCAGCTTCTGGTTGTCCCTCAGCATCATGTCCTTGGACTCTGCTTTTGAAAAGCATTGCTGCACTTTATAGATGGTTTTTGATTCAAGAATGCTTCAATGCCTGAGTTGCTGCAATAGTTGAAGTCTTTCAGCCTAGCTTCTGTCTCCTTCCCTGCTTGGGAAAAATGTTGAGTTTTAGTCACGGTCAGCTAGTTTATGATAGGCCCGGTTGGCCCTTCCAGCCCTTCCAGCCCTTCAGCCCTTCCAGCCTGGTTTGCGCGACCAAGGACCTGATCATGACCGTCCAAGTGGACGACGAGGCAGGTAGTGGGGTACATTCGGGTCGATCAATTTGAGGCGCACCTTCATGTACTTCATGTATTGAAGACCTATGGTAGGAACATTTGCGAAACTTGAAAAAGGACACGTCATCCACACATTGAAGTCAGGAGAGCAGTCCACGAAGAAGACAAACGTTTCTGGTTAAGAGAGAGTCTTGTTTGTGAATCATCCGAACAATTCGAGCAATTTTTTGCAGTCAATGTGCACTTGGCCCTTGACTTTCTGGTGTATCCTTAGTGTTCTGACCTGTATAGCTTCAGCTTCCGGTTCTCCATTTATTCCAGAGGACATGGCTCAACTGCTTGAGGTGCAGGGTCTTGTGGTTACTTTTCTGGCTGTTGCATTGGATTTTCCGAACATTTCAAGATCGATTCTCTTTGTGTCATCGATTCATAGATCGGATTGAATTTGTTTGTGTCATTTAGACTAGCTGCGAAGTGGGGTACATGTAATTTCTGGGTGTTGTTAGATGGCGGCAGTTCTTCCAATACGAAGAAACTTGTGCCCTAAGGCAGGCGATCTGTCATTTGATCATGGTATTTTAACGCTTGAGGCTTGAGGGAAAGAGTGTGGTTTGCAATCTTTGGAGTCAATCAATTCTTTTTCCTTGCGTGCAAAGATTTGAATGATGGCGTTGTCAATGATGGGAATGCGCAGGTTTGTTTCTTCACATTCTCATAGCGAACATCAGCCCATTCCTGGCTGTCAATCTGTCAACTGGAACATTTTTAAAATTCAAATCGGAAGTGCGGGCTATTCTTGGACGCTCCTGCTTTGCACAAACATGTAGCTATGTGCAGGCCTTCAAAGAGCTCGGGGGAGACATGGCTGATCTCTATGGTTGCGAGCTTAGACAGGAGGGGCAAGGTCAAGTTGGTTTCTGTCCAGCGTTGAACAGGACATTTGGTTTCGAGTCCCTGTAGCTCTCTGCAAAGTCTGAATGTTGCCTTGCAATTTCTTGAGAACGATTCCATCGTTCGAGCAACCCCATGTTTGAACACCGAATCCAAACAAAAAGAATTGGCTGTCCACGTCATGGGTCCAAACTGGGCAGAAGCTGGAATATACAAGTAATGCCCCGCCGAGCCGGGGGCGGAAGTTTCAGGAGGTTTTGACAGTTGACTATTAGTTCGCCTCTCTTCTCTTGATTCCTCTTTCTCTTTCTCTTGACTCCTCTTTTTCTTTTCTTCTCCTTTCTTTTCGTGACTCCTCTCTTCTCTCCTCCTGTCTTGACAATTCTTTCTCTTTCTCTGTCCCCTCTCTGGACTTGTCTTTGTTATTTTTTTCGAGTATTTGTAACATGACCTTCACATTTTGATTGATTACACATATAAACCCATGTGTGGGGTTTGAAGGCTTCAAGTGCTTGCCCCAATAAAATGCGCCAATGTCTTTTCTTTTTTTGCAAGGTATTTAATTACAATTGCTGGAGGTTAAATCCGAAAAAAATCGATGCTTTGGGTTGAGCTGACCTTGGTTGGGGATGACCCCGAGGTGATACAGGAGCAGCCAGCAGCGATGTCGACAGCGAGGTGGCAGCTGGTAACCTTCTGTTTAAAATAGTAATATATGTGCCATGGTCGCCACTTGGATGAAGTACCCATATACAATATCATCATCAATCAGCTAACACGGGTCAATGTACCCACTAAAAGAAATTAAGTGGAAGGCAGAACATGATGATGAACCAGGTTGATTTGGGGTAGAGTTTTTTGGTAAAACCTGGATATACGCATGACCTCCGTGACGCGACCCGAAGACAATTGGTCCAAAAGATGCTTCAAGTGACTGTAGCTCTGCCCAGTGGTCGTTGTGCCAGCCTTTCAATTCCGAAGTCCTCCAAAGTAGGGGACTTAAAAGCCCTGGCCCAGGAGTCGTTGGGACAAAGATTCTTAGAGCTTGTGAATGCAGCGGGGTGCCTCCTAGTGGATCCTGAGGAGCCAGTCCAGGCTGCAGGGCTTCAAGATGGTGACCAACTCACAGTGGTTGTCAGACAAGCAAAGTTAACTGCAGCCAGAACCGCTTTTGCTCTCTGGTGCCAGGGGGGCAACAGAGTTGTTGCATGGCCAGCGCATTTTGGTGGCTGCAACTCTGCAATGCCAAATCTGCTATGGCGTGTGCAGCAGGTTCAGGCCACAGATGAAGCATTTGCTGCCATCCTGGACAACGGCTCCGTTGTTACATGGGGCAATCCAACTTCTGGTGGCGACAGCTCCGCAGTCCAAGATCAGCTGAGGAATGTGCAGCAGCTTCAGGCCACAGAAAGTGCATTTGCTGCCATCCTGGACAACGGCTCCGTTGTTACATGGGGCAATCCAATTTCTGGTGGCGACAGCTCCGCAGTCCAAGATCAGCTGAGGAATGTGCAGCAGCTTCAGGCCACAGATAGTGCATTTGCTGCCATCATGGAAGATGGCTCACTTATTACATGGGGCCATTTTNCAGCTGAGGAATGTGCAGCAGCTTCAGGCCACAGATAGTGCATTTGCTGCCATCATGGAAGATGGCTCACTTATTACATGGGGCCATTTTAGATTTGGTAGTGACAGCTCTGCAGTCCAAGATCAGCTGAGGAATGTAAAGCAGGTTCAAGCCACATCTCACGCATTTGCTGCAATCCTGGAAGATGGCTCTGTTGTTACGTGGGGCAATCCGTACCACGGTGGTCACAGTTTTGCTGTCCAAGATCAGCTGAGGAATGTGCACCAGGTTCAAGCCACATTTCACGCATTTGCTGCCATCCTGGAAGATGGCTCTGTTGTTACATGGGGTGATCCACGTCGTGGTGGTGACAGCTTGGCAGTACAAGATCAGCTGAGGGGTGTGCAGCAAGTTCAGGCCACACAAACTGCATTTGCTGCTATCCTGGAAGACCGCTCTGTTGTTACATGGGGAGATCCAGGTTCTGGTGGTGCCAGTTCTGCAATCCAAGATCAGCTGAGGAATGTGCAGCAGCTTCAGGCCACAAGAAGGGCATTTGCTGCCACAGCTGAGGAATGTGCAGCAGCTTCAGGCCACAGATAGTGCATTTGCTGCCATCATGGAAGATGGCTCACTTATTACATGGGGCCATTTTAGATTTGGTGGTGACAGCTCTGCAGTCCAAGATCAGCTGAGGAATGTGCAGCAGGTTCAGGCCACAATCAAGGCATTTGCTGCCATCCTGAGAGACGGTTCGCTTGTTACATGGGGCGATCCAGATTCTGGTGGCGACAGCTCCGCGGTCCAAGATGAGCTGAGAGATTTCTAGGTGTGCAGCCCCATGGCATCAGTGAAGCTCCAGGACAAAAGGTGCATGACTTGCACCTCTGAAATGGCGGACCCAACAATAGCAACCCTTTTTTTCAAGTGTTTTTTTCAAGTTTAGTGTAATAGTCAGAACTTGGGTCTGCCATATGATCCTAGTCTCCCCAAATTCCAGGCGAGGGGAGGTTCAGTTATGGCCATTGTTCGGAAGAAACAAACGGGGCATCAAAATAGCAGTACATAAGCAATATGTGAAGGTATGTGGCAATGGGTCAAACGTCAAAACCTATGAAATACACTGAAGTCCCATATTTTCCGGATGAACATTGGATGCTATTTTACGGTGAACTCCAGGGCACTGGGTTTTGATCCATAAGCAACCAAATGCCTGAGAGAAGCAAACCGGATGAGAAGATCTGCAAAAAACCCAAGCGATTTGGCAACAAACAAACTTAAACAAGTCCTATGGTAGCTTTGGTTTAAACAATGGTCCTTGATGGCCAAAGCAGTTATTGATTGGACACATCCCTGGATTTCCATAAAACGAAGCCAGCTACCGTGAATGGGGCAGTGTGAAGTTCTGAAAATTTCCATGGCTAAGAAACGCTTTGTCCATGACCCGGGGGAGACCCCCAAAAATGAGGGTCAACCATGGGACTTTTTTTGGATGAAATCAGCATTCCCAATGAGTCTTCACCACTTGCAATTCAACACCTGTGGATGCCAGAGGAATTACCCCAAAAACTGGATGGTTGCATTCTGCTGGGTAAACTACAACGACCTCGCCACCCCGTCACTGCAAACCATGGTTAGTACATGTTAGTACAAGGACCCTCCCAAAACTTTATTTTAGGTGGGTGAATCATCATATTCAAATGGTCAAGTGAATGAATTATTGATTCAACCAGATTCCGTTTGTTTTTTAGCAAAGAACCAGTTATGCGATGGTCCAAAATGGATGGTCCAACATGTCCATTTCGGATTGAGGGCTGCACCATCGAGAAGTGTTAAAAAAGTGCCTTGTTTACAGATGACCCAAAAACCACTTGGGATTTCCCCATTGCAATGTCTCACAGAGGCGACACGGGCCACGTCTCCTCCGGAGCCGCCTGCGCCGACATTGGAGGCCATGGCCCATCATGGATGGGACGACCGAGTTCTCAAAAACCAGGGGATTCCTTGAGAATGTTAAGCCAGGATTAATACGTCCCCAGTGTACTAGTGGGGGAAAGGGTACCATTTTTTTTTACAGTAATTTAGAAAGCTATTTTGGATTGGCCAGTTGCTACAACCGCTGACAAAGGAAATTCCACAGAAACTACAGTGAAGTCATGAAACTTGAACCCAAGTTTCGAGGGTGGTCCTATTAATGTCCAATTTTTCAACGGAATTCAATAACCTATTGATGTATATATGCTATATTGAGACACCTTATTTTTGGAAGAAAACAATTCCCTCTACCCCTTTTTTCCCAGTTAAAACATGTTAAAACCCTAAACGAACCTTCAATAGACCCTTAGCCATAAACCCTAAACCAACCGTGAATAACTTCAAACCAATCTTGAAGAAAACCCTAAACCAACCCCAAAAAAACTCTCAGCCAACCCTTTGGGCTGGGTTAATGTTGTTGCCCCCCCTTCCCCCCGGAGTTATCTTTGTTGGTTGATTAATTTAAATCTGTTCGACTGGAATGGTTAATCTCCAGAACTACTGTGGATGGAAGAATACTGCAACACTGCAAATAAAATAATGGGATTGTAATGGATAAACCATCTACCAACTGGTGCAGGATTTCTTCCAACCGCTGTATGTTTTATCATGTTCCCATTTCTGAGTTTCAAAAATAGTTTCCTAAATAGTTTTGCCAACGATATCCCGATGATTGTCCCCATATAAAATACCTCCGCAGGAGATTCCTACCAGGTGGTGCCCCAGGTCGTTAGCTAAGCCGTTTTATAATGCTAATAATTTAGGGTCTATGGTAGATATATCGAACTACTTAAACTTGTTGCCCAAATTTCTCGGAGGAAACATTTGTTTGTAAAAGGATTAGTCCTCGTTATATGACCATAGAATGGTTGCTTAACCCCCATGTCGTTAGATATATCAATCATATAGCCCTTTAATAAACTTGATATGATCCACTCATACCGACCTTTTCTGGAATTACTTGCAACCGGATCTGAAGGGTGCTGCCACCTGCAGCGAGCAGGAGGCCCGGGCGGTGACTTGTCAAATTGTCAAATGATTGGGACACATTGGTTTCTCTGAAAATAGGGGATACCCATGAATTTTCATGAGTAGCCTAGGGAAAATGATGATAATCCATTGGAGTTGATGATAATTTGCCAATCTATCAAGTGTCAGCAAGTATCATGTTCAGTAATTAGGCATTGAGACTTGTGATGAAGAGCATCAGATTTTGGCTGGAACAATTCCAGACATCCGCCAGGATTGGTGGACTTGGTTCCTCAGAGCGTGGTGTAGCTGCGGCGCAAGGTGCGGATCCGTGCGGAGCGCATCATGTGGAGGTTTCCGAAGTCATCGACCCAAATCATCCAAGTCGTTAGACCACTTTGGTATTGAAACCCATGGTGACTGGGGGATCCCTCATGACTTGAAGCGCCTTTATTTGCCAATGGCCGTCTCTTCCTTCTGCCGCTGTGCTCCAGGAGCAAGTCAAACTTCTGATCCTGGCAGCCAAGTTTCAAAGTTTCACAGCGGCTGTTTGCCGTTCGTTTCCCATTGCGCTACGAAGCAGAACGTGTGATGCGGCGGTCTTAGTTGCCCAGTTGCCATCTTCCGGATGGCTGTCATTTGCAGCTCCTCTCACATGCTCATGTAGTGTAATTACAGTGAACGCTGGTGTCGCTCACACTCTTCCTGTGCTGCTTTGGCCGTTGGATGGTCACCACTGTGAAAGCATAGTGTGCTTGACAGTGAATGCGTTGAGACAAGATCAAAGAAAACATCCGGCTATTGCTTTCAGTGAAATGGCCACAGCTTGAGAGTTTAAGACATCTCAAATATTTTCGGCTTCACAATCATGTAGGCAAGCAATGACTTGATTCACTGTCACCGTTTGGATCTCTGCAGTGCAATGTCCAACCTCATTTTTTGGCTCAGATGTGGAGGGGGGAGTAAACAGCCGGGGGATCCCTGACTGGCTAATGCCTCAGAAACTTCTGAGATGGGATTTCTGGAGTGAAGATGGTGGCCACTGTGACCCACTTTTGACACCCCCCAGTGACACTGGATCTTTTGGATCGTCGTTTTCTGACTGGGGTTTCTATCCACCATTGCGCAGCTGGGTGTTGAAACACACAAGAAGCCTTGCTGCCCCCTTTTCTCATCATGACATCACTGTCACCACGTTGTCATTGTCATTCTCACCCCCAATGGCAACATCGTCATTGTCATCATTGTTATCTTCATCTCGAGCTTCTGTCATCATGGGCATGTGGAATCGGCTTGCAACCAAATCGAACCATCTGGAGGAACATGTGGTTGCCTAAACCAGACAAGAAACCCTAGGAAATTGAGATGAGGCTGAACATGCCAGAAACTAAGGTTATTTGCCAATCGAATATCAGTTGAAGGCATGCCCACATTACAAGGAACACGAGAAACCCATGGCACCATCCATTTGACAAACATCCTTGCACCAATGTTGAAGCTGTGAACCTCCAAGGATTCTTGTTTGTTTGGATTGCACTACCAGTATGAATATACACCTGGGATCATCACGTTTCCAATCGGCTCGCCGAAAAAAAACCTTGCTACCAGGCACTTATCGCAGTTGCTGCATATCAACATTTTTGTGGGGGATTTTTTCCAGTTTGTGTTGGCAATGCATCTCTTGATATTTGTTTCTCTCTCCTGCGGGATGGACATTTGTTGGTTGATAGGGACCTCGCATCGGATAGCTTCACCAACAGTGAAGCACCAGAATGTCTTTGAAGGAACATTTACCTGCCTGAAATTGGACGGGAAACCATTGTTTTCCTATAACGTTTCCCACCCAAGCCTACTAAACTGGTTTCCGGAGACGTGTTTAATATTTGGAGGAAGGAAGGCTTACCATTATTTTTTTCCACATTAAACCTCCTATATTTTACCGTAACCCATTCATATGGTGGGTTCCTAAAATGTGGGTACCCCATACCATTGGTTTTCCCATTGATCATCACCAATTTTGGATGATTTTGGAGTCCCCCATTTTAGGAAACACCCATGTATTTAATGGCTTAGAGCTTCACCCACCCACCCTGCAGACCGAACACCCACCGCGCCGAGGACGTCATGAGTTCCTCTGTGCTTGAACAGCTGAGATCAGCACATGAGGCTGGATGGGTGGGCAGGTGGGATTTAATCCGACGAACAGAATAAGAATCTAAATCGCACCAAAAGGTGACAAACATATCATTTGGATCCAACAAGAAAGCATTCCAACATTGGTCCTACATTTTGGTTACGATTTGATACCTCAGAATGTCAGGTCCAGACCTAAAGTAGCAAAGACTTCAAATCAAGCACATCCTTGCAATCATCAGTCATCACCTTTACTAGTTTCGTCCCCACTGGGGTACAATCCTATTGTGTTGGTCCCACTGGAAACGTGGCCGCTTCTGGGTGGAATAGAAGGTTTAGGACATTCAATTGTTGGGCGAATCTCGTAGTCAAATGATCGGTGTTATAGCAAGCTACTGGTGACGGAGCAGTGCCAGTGTCAAGGATCCTTTGCACTTGTTGTAGATGCAATTCCGGATTGCCACAAGTTGTTTTCCCTGGCAGGACATCGAAAATATCGAGAAGGCCATGAGCATGGTTTTGATGGACAAGTGGCTTGGCCGGTTACCATGCTTCAGAAACGGGGGTTTCTCGTGGCGGCAGCATCACTGGGCCCCATCTGAGGCACAAAAATAGCAAAGCAGCGGTCACCTGCGAACATGTTGGGAAGCTGAGGGACTGAGATGAGTCGGGTCATGCCTGGTGAATAAGCCTGGTGAATGGTGAAGAGAGGTGGATGGAGAAACGCAATGATCAAAAGCGTATAGGTATAGGATTTGAAAACGTGGCTCAGGAATCTCCAGAAAACATTTTGTAACAGTACTAAACATTTCTGTGCGTGTACAAGACAGACGCCTTCTTGAAAAAAACACAGGAGGGGTCAGAAGAACAACAATGATCACCAATCTGGCATGTTGTTGTCACGGTTTATCAATATCTTAAGATCCCAAGGACGAGGATTGGCTGCAAGCGTTGCGCACAAAGTCCCGCATTAATCCTCATTTGTGTTTCGAGATCTTCGAGTCTCGCATGAATCGAGGCTCTGAAGTACTTAGTGGAATCAACGCAATTAAAGTGCAAGACGGCCATCGACATCTACCAGGACCCCAAAAGTACATCAGGTGTTTTTTGGTCCTGTCCATGGTACTTGGTTTGTCTGGTGAGCTGTGGAATCCCGCAGCGGGAAACGTAACTCGGGTCATCCTAGTGGATGGGTTTGGCATCTCAGGGGCCAGCTCTGACCAGACGTAAGATCAGCCAGGATAAAGATGGCATGCGCACAGATGACATCAATGCCTTGGCTGGGCAGCGAGCCGACAAGAAGGGAGGTGTGGCTGTGATGATTTGTTGATGGGCAATGACGGAGGCAATTGGATGGGACTGGCATCATTTGAAGCTGTAAATATCTATATCAATGCATATATGTAAATGTATATGTATATGTATATGTAAATGTATATGTAAATGTAAATGTATATGTATATGTATATGTATATGTATATGTATTTCGATTCCTTCAAGAGGATTTCCCCCCGGCTTTCGCCAGGCGACGTGTGGACCAGCTTCTACGATAAGGTGAAAGAAGTGAAGGTGCCGACTGAAACGCTGACGCCGGCTGACGCCCGAGCATGGGGATCTGGGATCTTAAGGCCAAGGGAATGATCGCTATTCTGATTCCTCCAAGATGCCTCTGCTTACAAATACACTCCTTCCAGAAATGGGATGGTTTACAAACAAAAAAACATCAAACCAGTAGCTGGTCTCTTTCGGCCATGGTGTTTGGATCATCCGTCATTTCTTCACATTGCTATGGACAGACCCATAGCTGGAATATTTCAAGTTGCCAATGTATGGTCCCGATACCACGATGTATTCCCAATGAATTTTTCCCATCAGAATCCTATGAAATCCCATGAAATCCCAACATATTCCCATGAAATTCCCACGTTGGTTGGTGAATTCCAACGTTTCAATTTGCTCCAGGACTACCACCGTCGCTTTTCGGTGAACCAGGGCCTTCCCGAGCTGCAGAACTCAGAGTGGTGCGCCGGTTTAGTGGGGTTGTGGGGGAAAGAACCGGGGGATTTTTGGCGGTTTGATGGGGATTCATATCATAGATTTATTTTGAATAAAATGGATAATAGATGGAGATATACTATGATATACTGATTAAATGGAGGAATCAATGTATTTCATGGTGATTTCATGGGGTAAACCAAAATTATAAGTCATTCACAAGGGCGAACAGTGCTTAACTCTCCGGTGATTCATGGATTCATCGGCAGCTGTGGTGCCTTGAGTTTGAAGAGCTGGACTGTTCTGGATCTTTCATGGAAGCCCTATTCTGGATGGGGTACCTTCCAAGGGTCACTCCATGATTTCCCCATCATTTCACTCTCAGGTGGGGAAGGTTTTTTGCCGACTTGACGACTACGGGAATCTGTACATGGTATCACTCCTTTTGAGCCATCACGGACTTCAAGATGATATAATGACATAATAATGGCAACACCAGCTTTGCAGCATTGTTCGAGCTTGGCAGGTTCTACCAGCGGGCGCTTGAGAGTGACAAGACAGATAGCCTTTTCTCAGGCGCACCGAACGATTCAGGAGACACTTTTCAAATCTTTGGATGGTGGCTGATGGTCGGGAGTTCAGTCCTTCAAATGGGGATGGATCAAAATGATCAACACCTATAATTCACCATTTTTATCTTTTTATTGGGGGGATGACCATCCATCACCATCCAGAAACATCCATAAAATCCCCATAAGATCCCATCTATTTTTGATGTGAACAGAATTGCTGGGCGTTTTGATAGCCAGGTGAGGAGGATTACGGAAAGCGTGTGGATATGCACGAACTTTTCGTCACCTACCTGAACCTAAAGAAAATCTCGACTCTCAGGCCCCGGCAGGTGGTGGTGATGTCGTTGAGAAATCTCAGCGTTGATAAAAAGTTCACAGTTGATTTGGCAACCCCCAGGAATAGATGCCGAAAATTGGAAACCTGGAAATATGTGGCAAAATCTGGCAAATATCATCGAACTACCATCCTGGAAGCGCGGCTGCCCGTGACATGACACCCCGAGGCGTAGCAACTTTAGACAAGCCACCTTTGCCCGCCTGAAGAAGAAGACCGTAGACTTGGAACCAGATGATCCAGAGGTCGACAAGCACCTTGGCAGCTGTGGGAAAGCTGGAGTACAAAGTACTCTTCCTCGTCTGCGTGAAGTATTCACATTCATCCTGAACCACAGTGCGAACGGGTGATGTCTCTTTTTTGTTTTTGGACTTCTTAGCTTCCGGATTCCTTGGGCTGGTGTGGTTTGTTTTTATTTCAGCTTAGATTTTGGCTTCAAAGTTCAAACTTTCATATCCGAGAGGTTCACTTTTATTCTCATGCTTTCACCATTTTTCACAAACAGGACATTCCCAAATCGATCTTCGCCTCTTTACCGGCCCTAGGACGGTGGAGAAGGAGTTCCACGAATTAGACTACATTGAGTGGCTGAAGACCTTTGATCAGTTCCATGAGATCAGCAGGTACTGCAAGTATCGTCACTTGCGTCGCGGTTAGCGAGTCTTGGGTCGCCGAAAAAGGTACCCCCGGAACAAAAGATACCGAATCAGATAGAAGTTGTGATTTATCCAATCCAAAAATATAGCATAATATAGCGATAACTTCTGATGAATGACGCTTTTCATGATTTTTCGATCTTTTTTTGGAGTGACTATAGTGAGGGTTCACGGGCATGGTTGATGGGCATTGTTAGTAGGCAAGTTCTTTCCTTGCTGTTGATGATGTCGATGAGGAGGATATTCTTCTGATTCTCCTATTGTGCTTGTTTCTCTTCGTCTTCTTCTCCTCCTTCTTCTTCTTCTTCTTTCTGCTCTTAATTTTCTTCTTCCAAGTGTTCTTCCTGCTCGTGGTGACACAGGGAGGTGCGGTTTCTTCACAATGATGGATGCAACTCTTGCACTCCAAAACCACCTTTGAAGGAACCAGAAAGGATGAAACATAATGAAACAGTTTCAAGTGGAACAGTGTGCATCCCTTTGCTGCCTGTCTCATTGCCGAGGTGAGAAGAACTATACAGCCGCTCGCGAGCAAAGTGCTTTGTTCGGGGTTTCAAACTTATCCAATCTTGGCGCAACATGGCGCAACCAAGGAACTCCAAGTGAGAAGGTAATCTTCATGTGGACATGCCGCCCTACAAAATAATTGCACAAGTCAGCTCTTTGATGCTATGTTGGGTCCCTAAGCTTCAAGAGTAGGCAATGGAATCAGAAGGGCAATGGATTTGATGGATCACTGACCAGTGTGGATTTTCTCAATCCGTGTCCAGTGATGTTTGGAAGAAAATGTGAGTCCTATTTGCAGTTCTCCCTGTTTCTCCTGGTTCCCCATCTCAGTTTGCAAGCGACGAATTTCGTTGTTGGATCCACCATTTGCTGATGTTGGGAGCGAAGAAACTGTCCCGGTTGAGGTGCTCACCAGTTTTTTGGGACGAACCTTCAAATAGTTGTTGCTGATGAATATCTACATATGCATGTTAAAATACATATACATATGTATGTACATGTAGGTACATGTAGATGTATATATATATATACATATACTGACTTATATACACATATGCTACACATATCATGTATGCTGTATCTATTGATGCCCTGAATCAGATTTGCCAACCTATTGCCCCATAGCAATTTTTCAGCCCTAGCCATGCCCAACGTCCGTCTCCAAGGAGTACCTCGAGGGTCTCATCAGCTACCTCCGAGGCTTCCTTCTCCGGACGCAGCCCTTGGCTCGGCGCACCCAGGGGGTATGGACAGGTGGTGGGGAAGCCACTGGGGCAAAACAAAATCATCCAGTTTTTTTTGGGGGTTGATAATTTTGAGCCACAGTGGGGATGCTGAACAACATTTGTAGGACCCACTTTCTGCCAGATGTACCACTGGTGATCATTTGGAGTTGATGGCAGATTTATGCCAAGCACCCTGGGAAGGAATTGTTGGTTTGCATCCTGGTGAGGGCCAAGCAATTTCCATTGAGTCGCAATGGTGGGATTGGTGATTTTAGCGATTCACCGGAGAATTATCACTAGTTTCTGCATGCTTTGGGTTATAAATCCCCATCACACCTGATAAACCCAAATCTTTCCAAGTGATCAATGAGCTCCCACAATTGCTTTATAGGGAATATTTACAGGACACAGGGGGAAAACCCCATTTCCTGTAAACCCTCCGTCAACTAATCCTCTTCCAAGCTGATCTTCTGTCAACGTTTGCCCAGATTGATGCTGACAAACTCGAACAGCAGTTCGAGAAGGCGGCAAGTGACATGCACCATCTGGGCTGCCCAGCAACGTGGTACACCACAAAATGTCCATTCTTTTAGGGGCACCATATGTTTTGGGTACCCAAATTATCAGACAAACCACAAATGGGGATGGGATACGCACATGAAAGTTCATCAAGGTTTCTAGGATGGTCGTAGCATCCAATTCATAGGGGTTCACATGCCCAAAATGTTGGGGATCACTAGTATAATGATTGAAGAACCATGCATACCCTTGTGTTTGAGCATGGAACACATGGGTATGGATCAAAACGAAAACTGAGGTACCAAAAGAACAAAAAACTTAAAGACCGATCGTTGATGTATATTCTTGACATTAGTATTATACAATATATATATATATAATATAATATATGTATATATATATACACACATGTAACATGTATACAATATACACATTTATGTACACATGATGCACTTCACAATGGGTCTCTGGCAGACCACTGGGTTTATTCCAGCCGCGTGGTCGTGGTCGCAGGAGTTTGAGGAGCGATGGAATGACAAGAGCATCCCTGGGTGGCAGGAGCCTACCCACAAGGCGCGCTGGAGTGGGAACCAAGCGGAGCGGGCAGAACTGCAGGTTCTTGTGAACTTGTGGGCACTGGGGAAAAAAATCTCCCCATTTTCTTTGTATTTTCCATCCTGAGATTAAGCAGAAATCTGGAAAACCGAGCTTGAGACATCAGCGCAAATTTGGGAAGCGCGCCCAAAGCAACTTCAAGTTCGCTGCTGAAGCGAAAGTGCCAGGACAAGATGTTTTGCTTGCCTTCCAACAAGCTCTTCAACAATGGCAGCTCCAAGAAATCGCATGAGTTCGGTGGCCCGGATTTTCCGGCACGCTGCCCAGATGATGAATGGTTTCATTGGGATACTGCCCATGCCAAGGAGCGGTAAGCTCTACAAGAAGAAGCTGGAGGAAGTGTCACTCCGACATGGATTAGTTTTAGACGGGTGCCTTTAAATGAGAGCTGCCTTTGGAGATAGGAAACTGCCATCCATTTTTTGGTTCTATATATCATGTTCGACAGCTGTTTGGTACCACAATTTTGGACTAACAGCTCCACCTGGACGTGTTGGACCAGATCCATTGCCACCGTTGCATTTGCTCAAGCTTTGCTCAAGCTTATTCAGATGAGAAGTTTGTTCCAGAGCTTCAAACATTAATCCAGATACAGCCAGTATCATGGACAACATTTCAATTTGTACGTTCCCATTCCTCTGTGATTGCTTAACAAACTGCTCAGTTGTTGAGTGACACCGTTGTGAACCCTATGTGGTTTGGCAGGCAAAAGACAAGCACATCGCATGCCGTACCATACAATAGTACCAAGCAATCCTAATTTTCCCATTTTTGCAAGGCTAATTTTCACCGCCTTGTCCATTTCCCAGGTGATAGGGACTTATGAATTCTCGACGATATCTCGGTTATTTCCAAGAATTGGATACAGAGAACTTCAGATTTACAATGGTTTCCTATACTGTAATTCTTCATTGCCTGTAAATCAATCCCTTGAAGCTGCTACTGTTTTTTCCCATATATTACCGATATTACCGCACACATTTCTGAATGTCAACCCAGTAGTGATGCTGAATGCCGTGCGGTGCTGGCGTGGCGCTGTGACCCTGCTGCTGTTCACTGCCTTGGCACCGACATGGATTGGGACGCTGGGAAACGTGGCAGAGATGTTTGGAGCGCTACATAAGGGGGTCAGGGACGGTGTAAATGCCAAGCCTTGTTGTGGTTCAAGCAACGGGTCTTAAACTGATCTAGTTACTTGGGTTAGTAGTCATTTGTATATTTGGTTACTACAACTAAAGTGGTATGGGTTAGGAGCTGACAATATCATGGCTAAGCCATTTTCACATGATGCGGGTTTATATAACCAGCTGAAAATTGGCTGAGCGTTTGTTTTTGGACAAAAAAAGCATATCTAGAGTTATACTACGTACCAGTCCTAGTACCATCAATACAATATATATATATTTATACACAATAATCCCCACTAATATCGCCACCAATATTCCCATTACAGCCATATTATAACCATATTGTAACCATATCGTTCCCATTACCACCCCATTTTCGCCGCCCAGGAGCGAGGCATCTCGTTTCGTCGAAAGCGCGGCGCTTCGCTCGTGGCCCAAGAGTGACCTTGGCAGCGCAGAGCGAGGAGGCCCGATGTCATGGCATGTCTTTAAAGATACCGTGGATGGTTGCGAAATCCGATCAACCACCATATTTGGATGCTTGAAACCCATCCAAAATAATGGGATGTTTGCCACCTATCTGGTGCAGGATTTCGCAACCATGCACAGTATGCTCTGGAATTGGCAATGTTTCAAGCCTTAACCTTCACAAACCGTAAAGACCCCATCAGAACCCCAATTGACCCAACACTAGATAGATGCTAAATCAACTAGAAACAAGCCCTAAATCGACACTAAAGAAGCCCCAAATCCCTTAAAACAACCCTAAAGAAACCTTAAATAGCACCAGAAGAGACCAGATACACCCTAAACCAACCCTAAATTTTTCTCTAAACAAATGCTAAGTAAACCCTACACCAACCCGAAATAAACCCCAAACTAACCTTAGAGGACCTAAATCCCCATTTGTCCGATCAGTTTGTGTAGCTCCATGTTGATGGCCGTGGCAAGGTCAGCGCGACCGCGACCTTGTCGCGAAGTGATCTTAGCTCCTTGATGGAACAATGAGGTGAGCCACTGACACCATCCTTGATTGTTTTCTGATATATAATAGGAAATGAACATCCATTGCTAAAGATTATCAGAGCATCTACGAATATTCCATGAGACATCGAAACTATTTGTACATGGGTTTATCCGAAAATAGGGTACCCCTGAGTTGCAATGGACTATTCTCATTATCCTTATTAACGTTGCGATTTTGGAGGGTATACCCCATTTTCAGCCACACCCAAATATCCGATTGTCCCTTGATACCACCCCAAATATGATGAATTCCCCATTTGTAGAATCGTCCCAAGCATTTTTGCATTCTCAGAAGCGACCCGAGCTGACCATGTTTTTCGAGCTGAGGAAAGCTGCTGATTCGCGGCCTCACCTTGGCCTTTACTGCGGGATTGTTCATCCCACAGGTGGGGAGATGCTGCTGGATGGAGTTTGTTTGAAAACGGTACCCGGAATTCCAGTTTGGGTGGGGAAGATACGGGGAGTTCAAATGAGATCTCTTCATATGATGGCATCAAATTTAGGAAATTGAACTCATTTTTCACTAAACAATCAATTGTAGGGGGTGTCATCAACAAAAAGATGGCATGGGACGAATGGCTGACCCACAAGGAACTGGCACCCTTATGCCGACCGCTGACGTCAGCGTGCCAGGTGCGAAAGCAGGATGCCTACCTCTGGTACATCGCCCAGGTGTCTCTGAAAGCAGGATTGAATCAACCAAGAATTCTCAAATAAAACCAGTTGTTTGCCTCGTCTTTGCCAAACATATGTGAAATGTATTCTAGAGGATTTTTCCGACATATTTCCCGTGTTTAATGGTTGATCCATAGATGGTGTCCATTCACAGACCATCTGCATTCTGAATGGTCGTTTCAGACATCCCTTTCTTTCCATCTCTGGGAAGATCCTCGTAGAAGACTTAGTAGGATCGGATGACACGACGAATCAAATTTGATGATTATTGTTTTAAAGTCATCCTTTTGTGCATATATATCTATATGATATACAGATATTGCATCATATATTATATATAAATACTATATCTATATATATAGATACACATGAATATTATATATCTATATAGATCAATATCATATTATATGTATATAAATATAACATATAAATATAACATATATATATATATATACACATCTATGTATACCCCCATGATATCTTATGACCCCCTTGGTTTCATGGCCCAGGTTGACCGCTTCAACCCGGACAACCAGGTGAGTCCCGCCGAGGCGGAGCTGCTGAAACGTGCTGGAGCCATGGCCTCGAAGGCCTGGGAAGTGGTGGTGGTGAGTTTTGGTCCAACAGGTGTTAGAAATAGTGGTTAATAGTGGTTAATAGTTAATGATGGTGAATGAATAGTAGATGGTTAATGGTTAATGGTGAATAGTTACTAGTGGTTAATGATGGTTGATGGAATAGTGAATAGTAGATGATTGTGGTTAATAGTGAATAGTAGTTGATAATGTTATGGTTAATGGAATAGTGGTTAATTACTCTAGTGTGAATTCACTATTCGAACAGTGAGGATGGTTAATGGAATAGTGAATAGTGGGTGATAGTGGTGAATAGTTGATAATAGTAATCACTATGTGTACTAGTGGTTGATAACGGTCAATAGTAATTGATGCATGTTGATAGTAGTGGAATAGTGAATAGTTAATGATGGTTACTAGTGATTACTATGTGGCTAATAGTAGTTAATACTAGATCATGATAGTTCATAGATCATGGTGCAATTGATCATGATAGATCATCAGAGGAGTTAATGGAATACTTAATGATAGTTAATAACTCCTAATGATGATAGATCATGATGGTGTTATAATGAAAACTAAACAGTCATAGAATATGTATCTTTGTAGTCTACCACCATTGTATTCCCAGGCAGCATATTTTCAATTGGAATACTGACTACTATACTAATAGTTGATGATAGGCAATGATAGTTAATGATGCTTAATACTTCTTTACTAGTGATCAGTCATCAGTAACTAATAGCAATAGAATACCAGATAGTGCGCGGCCGTGCTTGGGCGGAAGTTTCAAAAAAGAAATGTGGCTATGAATAAGACATCCATGCCTTGTAGGAACGTCTGTGAGATGCAGGAGCAATGAAATGTCAAGGTTGTGAGGTGCATCAACAAATTAATGCACGCGGCGAAAGGATGACTGAATCAATGAATCAATGAGTGGGGGCCAATGAGTGAATGAATCAATTTTATTATTGGTCATTAGGCATTCTCCATTGCTAGTAGTAAAATTCCACCATGGTCATTATTCCATAAGTACTGGGTCTTTTAATGCGTTGACTTTCTTTCCTGGTCCAAGGTGGGTGGTTCTATGGTGGATTTGGGCAGTGGAAGCGGCAACGATTTCCTGACGCTGAAGGTGGGGCTGGTTGATCTGAGGGGATCCCCAGATGGAAATCATTGGAAACAAAGTATGAAACACTAGTTTACTGGGAATTCACATATGTTATACTTGGAATAATCATTGGAATAAACTCTGTCACTCCTTATTTTGATGTGACTTTGGGGATTCGCTTCATCGATTTGGGGACTTTTCATCTCCACAGGCGGGTCAGAAGTGTTCCCCCTGCAGGCAGCGGAAACGCCAGATCTGCCGGTGCTGGCGGTGGAACCGAATCGATTTACGTGGGAAAAGGCAGCCTTGCAGGCCCGGCGAGTTTGGGGAAGACATCGCAGATGGGTTCGGTACCGTTGTTCGTTTTTAAATTACCATATGGGGGGTTTCTGAAGATCATGGATCCCCAGTTTTCACCGTAGGTTTACAAGTCATGGTCATCCTGAGGCTCAGGACCTGGGCCTCTCCGTGTCCTTCGCGGCTGACTTGGGAGAGGCCTTGGATTTTACCCCATGTTTGATATGCAACATGTGGATTTCAGCAGCAAAAAAACATGGGAAGAGAATGGTCTTCTAGGGCAAATCATTGGACAGAATGGGAGATAATCAACCAAGAATGTGGGGATCCCACCCAAACAAACAATAGGATTTCAGTATTTAAACACCTGCCATGGGAATGTGACAAGGGAACATGTGGGGATTCCGTCTGAAGCCTTGGAGGATGATTGCTCTTTGAGGACAATCTTGATACATGGGATTCAATGAGTACCAGTATGACGCAAATAATTATTGGATATCATCTTGGAACCGCAAATGGTTTGTTATTCTTGCATTGTTTTCCCAGAGGGATGTCATCGTTTGACCCCTCATTTAGACAGTGGTAGTTAAACCCTGCACTTATTGCTGGTAAAATCTCCGCTCGTTGACGATTAAAACAGTTGATTTATTGCAGGGTTACCCCATTTCATGCATTGCATCCTCCATTAAATTGCTGGTTGAAAGGACTGAATCATCCATTCATTGCTGATCAAATCGGTTGGATCCCCCGTTTATTGATAGTCAACAGCCACTTTGCTACCAAGTCCTCCATTCCTTGTTGGTCAAGATGATCAATTCGTTGGTTACTTGCTGGTTGAGGGGATCAGGTCCTCCATATGTTGCTGGTTAACCCCCAAAATTTCCCATCAGAGCACTCCATTCGAGCTCTTAGAAATACCCTGGTTGATTGGTGACTATGGGAAGTTCTGCTACCTGGGTTATTAGGGATCATTAACCCATAGGAGGGAAACCTATCAACCAACCAGAAGGTGCCCAGCAACAGCTGTGCCTTACTTCTGACGCGCCGTGTCTTATGCTCCGTGGACGATGAACATGCTGCGCTCATGGAGATCTACCGGGTCTTGAAACCAGGTCGGAGCCCTGGAACGTAGCTGCGGAGAAAAATGGTAGGTACACGGGATATGTATATATATAGACCAACCATTCTTGGAGATATAATAGCGTTATACTGTAAGTACATGGGAAGTAAACCAATGCTTCTTGGTGATATCATAACGATATAATGGGCTTATACTCGGATATGGGAAGCCAATTGGATGCAACTACATGGAGAAGAATGGGATATGATATAACGATACAACCAACAGCGGAGTTACTGGTATACATACAGTTGATAACTGGGTGGTCCAATTTGAAAATGAAGAATGACCCGTGTACTAGTTGCTAGTTTTTCTTTTAACCAGGACAAGAATATACAAGAAAATCAGAGGGGTACTTTGTGTCCGCTTTCTCACAGTCAGATTTTCAGCTGGATATCGAACACCTGCTCAAGGTAAGTGGATGTGAATAAAAATCGGCCACGACCCAAATGTTTCTCCTTTTCAGGAAATCATTGACACCCAATTCTGTGGCAAACCCAACAATACACCTCACTTTTCCGAGATTCACAACAAAAATCAGGTCTGGTTTCTTGGCACTATACTGCCAAAAAGTCCGCCCTTTGAACCACCAAGGTGGTGTTTTCGTCTTCATTGAGCACGTGGCCGCCGAAGACGGAAGTCCCCTTCGCGTCACGCAGGATGGATGCACAGAGGGGCAATACATTGGAGGATGCTTTACTTGGCCGGGTTTATTTGAAAGTGTGCTTCAGGAGTTTGCGAAGCATCTAAAATGAACTGCCAGAAAACTTCACTAATGCTACCCCCTGGCAATTTAACATCGGCATAATACCCATTTCTAGACTGTTTACCTCGAGAAAATTGCAATTTTCAATGGCAAAGTTTTAGATTACCATAGAGTATATTGCATGAACATTGCATTACATCTCCATTATATCACCATTTATAGCTAGTTTTCCCATTAAAATCTCCATGAAACCACCATCGAAACAATGAAATCCGAAATTAAATCCATGACATTTCCATGAGATGTCCATTTTATCTCCACTAAACGACCATTTTTGTAGGGTATGCAGTGTATGCCATAGAAAATCAACGCGCCGAAGGAGGTGCTGCGGCCGGTACAACAAGCCATGGCCAACAACTGCGACATGGTGCGTGACTGGGCTGGACAGCTGGATAGGGCGTATGGAGACGGTTGTTTAAAATGCCATTTATATCTATCCATGGGGACATATAAATCATCTATAAGTGGGAAAATCACCTATAAACGGGAATTTAATGGATTTTATGGGGACAGAATGAAAATATTATGACCACAATTCTGATATTTGGATGTGTTTGAAAATGCGGTCCATTCCCCCAAATGGCGATTTCAGAACATGGTGATGCTTTTTTGGAATTGGGGGTGCCATACCAAATGACACTACAAGTGTATGGCTGGAAAACACGGCTTTCTGAGAAAATAGATTGCCCCAAAATCTCATGGTTTGAGAAACTCATTCCGTTCAAATGCCATGTTTGTTCCCAAATGAGCCAGTAGATTCCCCCATAATTTGATGGCGGACAAAACCATGGCCGAGCTTCAGGAAACACCGAAAAGGAGATCCGCAGCCTGCCCTGGGCCGTGGAGTGTGTGGCCTATGATGAAGCCTTCAATGGGCCGCTGGCGCCGTACCTGGGACCAGCTGGGATTGTCCAAAAGTGGAGGTGTTGGATGGTCCAAGGGTCGGCCAAACTTCTGGGATCTGGGGAACCTTGGAGACTACATCTTTAAGATGTGTGTAAGAGGGAGTTCCTTCAAAAAAGCCACCCAGACAGAAAACCAGGGAAAAACAATAGCAAAACAGATAACATGTGAAACACAAGAGAAACATAGGGAAAGAAGAGTCAACAAGGAACCAAGAAAGAAGAAAGAAGAAAGAACAAAGGCAAGAAGATGCGGAAGAAAGAGCAAAGAAGTGAAGAAGACGGACCTGGAAGAAGTTGAATCTTCCAATTCACGACAACGTGGCTAAGCAAGCGATGCCACACCCATTGGGCAACAGGTCCTGATGCCATGGATTCCATGGATGGGAAGCTGGAGAAAATGGGGAGGCAGGGGTCCAGGGAAGGCTGGGATGGTGAAGTCTTCATCCCGATTTCCGAGGCACATCCGCGGACTGGCGGTGAAAGCAGGATAAAAAGCATCTGTCCCAAGCGGTAGCAGGTGACCAAAAAGACATGGGAGAGGTGACAGAGTCTGCAAACAAGTTTGCTTCATAGTGGGGATTCCTGATAGCGATGGACTTAGATGGAATTAGTATGGTCCCTTTCCAGGTATCGCTTAGGAAGGGTTTCTAGCGCTTCAATCATCATCTAAAGTTATTGGTTGGGAAGTACCTCCAGTGCATCAGTAGGAATCGGACTTGCATGCGATGCAGGCTCCATGTGCAGCAATGGTCAACGAGATTGAGAAAGATCTCATTCAATATCAAATGCCTTGCCCCTCAAAAACCATGAAAAACAAGAATCCCAGTTAAATTCCCCTAACATCCCTATTTATGATGATTTTCCCATATTTTCACATGAAAATCCAACTAAAAATACCACTGGCAGCTGCAGCGGGCGTTCCACTCGCCATGTTCGAGCAATTGGGCTGCGCCAGCCCCACGGCCAGTGATCCTCGGCGAATCGGTCGTCAGGGATGGTCCTAATAACGAGTGAATGCTTCGCAAGTTTATAAGACTCCAACATAACTGGAATATGTAATGATGTATATGTACATATAATTTAGTTATGTATGTATGTATGTAATGTAATGTACTGTAATGTAATGTAATGTACTGTACTGTAATGTTATGTAATGTAATGTAATGTAATGCAATGTAAGTAATGTAATTAATGTATGTTATGTTATGTTATGTTATGTTGTGTCATGTTATGTTATGTTATGTTATGTTATGTAATGTATATATGTATGTATGTTATGTATGTTATGTATGTTATGTATGTATATGATGTATGTATATGATGTATGTATGTGATGTATGATGTTATGTATGTATGTTATGTATGTATGTTATGTATGTTATGTTATGTTATGTTGTGTTGTGTTGTGTTGTGTTGTGTTGTGTTATGGTATAGTATGGTATGGTATGGTATGGAATGTATGTATGTATATATGTATATATACATAAATATAGATACCAATTGTATAGATACATATGATAGATAGGACATATAGTACCTATGGGATACACCTTTGATATGATCCATCTCTCCCCCCGGTGCTCCAATCTTTCAGCCACCTGGGAATCATCCACCAACTGAGGCTGAACGAGACGAGCCAGAGGATCCTTGGAAAAAGGAGAAATCTACAGATGGATCATATGAAACATCCACCTCTATGCATAGACAAGCAGCAAACACATTTTCTTCGCCACATTGTTTTTAATGATATACTAAATTAAAACATCATGCAGATGTGATCTCCCAATAATAATGTAGATCATCGATCTTCTAAAACCCACCACCTGCTGAACTTTTTTTTCTTCCACATCTCTGCCCGCTTGCTGAGGATGCAATCCCACCCCAATGCATTTGCCTGGGCCGCCCCGACAAGGCAGCCTATGCGGAGGCGCAACTGAGACGGCGAAGGGTGTGGATGGTAAGTTAAGGATGTTTTGTTTTTTCTTCGGCGTAGGAACTTAACTTGGTTGTATTATGTTGTATTCAAAATATCTCGAAATTCATTTGATTTGAGGATTTTTTTTGAGGCCAGACTCTACAGTTTGGGTTTGGATGCACCCCAAGAATATCTCAAAATGGACCTGTTTGAACATGACCGAAAGATTGTGGCTTCCTGCAAAATCTTGAGCCATCTCGAGGTCTACTTTAAGTTTGGGTGCGAGATGTCATTGGTGTCAACATGATAAGCCACTTGTATACGCAATTTCTCCCATGATTCACCACTTGCGATTCCTGGGCTTTTATCCAACAGCTGCGCAACGGAGGGGTTGCTGAAGCAGATGAGGAAGTTCTGGCAGGAAGGAGCGCTCTGCGATGCTTTGTTAGTCAGTGCCGATGGCACGGAGTCGCTAGGATGGTGGGGTAGTTGGCAGGCCGCAGTGGGGGTTCAAGGATTTGCCACACCATGGGTTGAACATCCAGAGCACACCTTCAATCACCTTTATACTTGATGAATGTTTGATGAATGTTAAGATCCAAACATTTGATGAATATTTGATTATTGTTACTTATGTTTGATGACTCTTGTTGCTGTTGTTTCCATGTTTGATCATGTTTAAGATCCAGATCTCTTTTCCAAAGCCTTCCGTTGTGCCGAGGTTCCCAGTACATCGCCTGATTCTGGCCAGTGGCAGTGACGAACTCGGTGCTTTGGTGAATGGCCAATTTGCAGAGGGCGACCAGGTGAGAAAAGGTGAGCCAGTGAAGGTGGAGGTCCCATCCAACGTGCTGCTGGCTGTGCTCGATGCTTGGGACAAGCTGACCCCAAAATAGGATGGCTAAGACTAAAATGTGGTGAATATTATTACCATCTTCGGGGGAATAAACATCCATGAACCAGCTATTTTAGGGTACCTGGCGTACCAGGGTTTTGATCCACAACCAAATCAAAAAGACATCAGTGGTCCTGTGGGTCTTCAATTTTGACCCAGGCTAATGTATCCGAATCTAGGTCCTACCCAATCAGATGATGATTGATAGATGGATTGTCATGGTTTGTGGCAAAATGGGTGATCCCCAAGAATGTTGTTTTTCCACGGAAAATGCAAAAAGCAACCGCTGGGTTGAGGGGATATACCTATGAGTATAGCAATGGTGATCCACTCCCCCAACCCAGGAGTTCATTTATGGAGCAGAGCCAGTGATCACCATCGAGACCGGACTTGACCTGTGCCTGTGCTCCATTTGAAAAAAGGCAGGTTCCACCTGTCTATCCCACATATCATGTGAAAAAACTACATGTTGTTTGCTTTCTCTATCCCCAGTTATATAACATATACTGTGTATATATACATATATACAGTATATACATATGTATATATGTATATATATATATATATGTCTATATATATATATATACATATGCATGTACACATATCTATATATGTATCCCTTTTCAAACATCACAACCATCCCCAGACGTGTCAGCCATCCGTTGAGGTTGCCAGTGGCACATCGTTTGGGTCTGATGCATTTGGTGGAGCTGTTGGAACCGGCCATTGGACCATCCCTGCAGCCCTGGTCTGTGGGCACCAGTCTGATCCTGAGCCAGGTTGCCGATGGGCCGATGGGTGGCTGAGGCGTTGAAAAAATGCAGGGGATTGACCTGAAAATGGGGGAGTGAAAATTGGGTGAACATGATGATGACCTTGGGGAATTGATCAACACATATATCTGGCCATTTGATGTAAGGAAAGTTATGGGGGATTTCCATGTCGTCTTCATTACTGACATGGCCAGTAAATAAGAAGGAACATGATGATTAGCGTGGTTAAACCCATCACATTTTTGAGGTACCCCTATGTTTAGACCAACCCATTTCATGTCACTGGCAGAAACCCGAGTTGCAGAGATGGGAAGATGTCTCTTGCAGACGGTGAGATTTCAGCAAATATAGTGCATCTGCTTCAGAGTCAGCTATCTCATGAGGACTTCTTGGAAAAGGTTGCATGGCCTGTGAAGTAAAAACAACCCATTCTGTCAAAATGAGATTTGAACTGAGTTTAGCATCTATAAATTATCTGAAAGATTGAAACAAAACGACCCAGGATCCACCCATGGGCCCCAGGATCATGATCCAACCCACTCCAGGGCAACTCCCTTGCAGGATTTGGGGCTTCGACAACTCCACACTAGAGCCGTGGCTAAAAAGCACCATCTGGAGGTATGGTGAGTTGTCCTCCATGAAAACCAATGCATCATGACTTGTTTGATGAATCAAAGCGTTTCTTTGAAGCAGTTGCTATCATGACGTGTGAAAATGATTGTGCTGCATTTGATGATTTGATTTGCTGGGAATGACATTAGATAGTCCATAATCATCACAATCCTAGGCGGTTGTGATGACTCAAACCATCCATGATTCGTCCTATTTTACTCGCCCAAAGAGCGCCACATCCACGTGTTGTTTCTCACAGCTCTCCCCTTTTTTCGTTCGAGTGTCCAACATTGTCCAACATTGTCCAACTGCCCACCCAAGGATGTGAGCTGTTCTTGGCCAACAATCTGGAAGAGTGTTCAAAGGCTGAATCCTTTGGCAACTCACCAGATATCATCCTGCGACCCCATGGAGGTTTTGTATGGCTTCAGCCCCATCTACCTGAATGGTTTGGCCAAACCCTTTCTTAACTTCCCAGATTTTGTCAATGTCTTCTAGTTGAACCTTCGTTTGGCTACCGAAACAATTTCTGCCACCAGTTCGGGCGCGCGTGAAAAAAGAAGCTGCGAGGTAAACTCTCGGCCGCTCAGCTGGGACGCATCCTGCGAAGGGAAGATCTCAAGGTGGACCGTGAGGCGGCTGGGGCTGGGGGCAGATTTCATGGGCCATTGTCAGCCAAAGCAACAATTTTGGATGAGTTGATTTTTCCAACATTTTTGGATGAGTGACCCCGTTTTTTTTTTGGAGCCACTTTGATGTTAATGTAGGCGGGCGATTGCAATTTCACATCCAGCATGTTAGCATGCCAAAACACGGTGTTTTCCAACAAATAACATGTATTTCCAGGAATAGACTTTTTCAAATATTTGATATCTTTCTTGTTGCAAGTGGTTGCTGCTGTCCCACTTCACCTTCGAAATCCGGCTTCAATGCGTCCCAGATTCTGCGAATCACCTTGGAAACAATGTTCTTCCATCATGTTCTTCAAATAGTTTTGGAGCATGGTGCCTTCTGCCAATAACTGGTTGGCTTCACCGAACGGGAATTCATGCAAAGCGGCTATCAGGTCATCAGAACTAAAACCCCATGAAGTGAGAATTTAAGGGTGTTAAACCAATCGCCTTGATGTACCAGGGGGCCACCCACATATTTTCCTGGCCAAGGAGTGGTGTGAGGGTAGATTATTAAGAGGAGACCCTATATTTCGATACCCGTTATTCTGCTTGGATGGCAAAATCCAAACAACATACAGTTTTTTTTTCTCCAACGAAGGAGACAGTCCTGGAAGCCGTGCTTCGGTGGCACCAGAGCATGGAACGGGGACGTGATGCCGGAGCTTTGCTGCCCCTCGGACTGGGGCGTGTAGGGTTGGTCCCCTCAAAGTTGGAAGGATACCAACTTCAAACTCCAACTTTGGGAGGGAAAATGAGTTGGGCATGGGTCAAAATTAAAAATATAGCACCCCAAGGATAAGTCAAACATATCTCGACCTTATGTCTTACCCGGAACATGGATGGATGATTCATTATACTAAACATGGTGAATTCTGTGCGTTACACATGGACCTGACCTCATTTTTGACCAAACTCATTGGTATTATCTTACCCAGGTCACCTGGGAGCCCAAGCCCTTAGTGGCTACTTTGATTTGTTGCTTATGAATGTTTATGGTACTAGCCATTTTGAGACCAGTGGTTGCAGGGGGTTGTGGCCTTCACAAATCTAGGTTTACTGTAAGAACTGGAAAAAGAGGGGGAACTACTTTGAGAACAGCCACCAAGCCGCTCTTGAGCAAGTGCTGGGCATGCAAGCCGGGCACCAAACCAGACTTCCAAAAAAAAAGGGAGGGGGGGTGTTGTGAGCGCCAAATTTTTGCATTTTTGGAATCTAATTTCTGAAAAAGATACTAAACCCTTTTCTTTCCAAAACCAAACATTGTTGCTTCTGCAATAAAAACAACCATTGTGCATTCTCAATAGCTCTCCCAGGTCATACATAGATACATAGGTTTAACCNAGATAAAGACAACAAAACAAACAAGTGCAAAAGGCCTTTGCAAAGGGTGCAGCATTGTTTTCAGAATGTAAAGGCTCTACATCTCTACAGGAATTTCCCCCAACACATGCAATAGTTCTTTTAAAACATGTGCACTGTAAACTGGAAACAGACACCAATTCATGCAATATGTTCCCTATAAATAATGAAGGACAAATTTCATTCTCAAACAACAGTTGTAAAATGCCTTTGCACAAAGAGCACTACTCCTCAATGTATGCAACAACCCTGTGCAAAAACTGTGGCATTCTTTGAAAGATGTATAGCATTTCAATTTGAAAGATGTGTAGTATTTCAAGAAAAATGTGCATTTTAACCATGCACCAACTCATGGAATATGCTCTCTATAAATAATGAAAGGAACACACATTTGCAAACAACACTGTGGCCTTCTTTGAAAAATGTATAGCACTTCAAAAAAATGATTTTAAACAGGCACCAATTCATGCAATATGTTCTTTATAAATAATGAAGGACAACTTAATTTTAAAACAACACTTGTAAAATGCCTTTGCACAAAGAGCACTATTCTTCAATGTATGCAGCAGCCCTTTGCAACAAAATGGTATTCTTTGAAAGATGTGTAGCATTGTTTCCCAATTTCAGGGAGAACCCTCCTATATAAGTAATGAATCAGTTCAGAAATCATAGCATTCCTNTTGTTTCCCAATTTCAGGGAGAACCCTCCTATATAAGTAATGAATCAGTTCAGAAATCATAGCATTCCTGTAGGAAAATGTAGCATGCTGTTTTGCAAGCTTGATTTTTTTTAAATTATTACAGTATGGTTTTAAAAAGAGTGTAAACTTACTGTCAAAGGGCCCTTCAAACCTGGCAAAACCTTTGTCGATAAAGTGGCACATTCATTGAAACATGTGTTTTACATTTGAAA
>BGPT01003421.1:29605-40821 GCA_003297045.1 Symbiodinium sp. clade C Y103 | reverse complement strand
ATTTGGCCTAAAAGGCGAAAGATGAGCTATGCGGAGGCATGTTTGTTCCAATAACACCAAAGGTGTTGAGGTCATGCATTTGTTCCTGTTGGAAAAACAGATGCAACCGGAAAGCAGCAAGTGTGACACTGTATTGTACAACAACTAGCCACATCGACCGCCATTGATCCTTTGTGAAGGCGATGATGCGGATGCCTCCAAAGATGCGGCAAAGGCGGCATCGGGCAACAAAGTGTGCTGGAGAGATGGTGAGGGATGTCAAACACACAATCCGTGTAGCATTTGGCAGTTTCAAGCATGTTGGATGATGATGTTGAAATCTGTCGGACATTCGAAACATGTCAAAGAATGATGATGAGGAGGAGGATGAGAAAGAGGATGACACTGACGATGGCAATGATGATGATGATGACGATGATGATGATGATGAGGAGGAGGAGGAGGCGGAGGAGGAGGAGGAGGAGAAAGAGGATGACACTGACGATGACGATGACAATGATGATGACGATGACGATGACGATGACGATGACGATGACGATGAGGATGATGATGATGATGATGATGATGATGATGATGATGATGATGATGGTGACTGCTGCTGGTGCTGGTGCTACTGGTGCTGCTGGTGCTGCTGGTGCTGCTGTGGCTGTTGCTGGTTGCATGTCTGGTTCTGGGTGGCTACGACCTACGTCACCTTCAGGTCATTGCGCAAGTGGAATGTGCTGGCGAAGCGTGAGCCTCGGGGGGTTCTTCAAAAGGGTGCCACAAAATCATCCAAGCAATTCTGTGTTTTTAAAAGGAAAAATCATTCTGACATGGGATTCCTCAATATTCCTCATTTTAAGCAACCACTACATGTTGGTTTGCAAACAGTCCGTTCCTCCCATTCCCTTTATATAATTATGTATTTCCATTGTGACTATGCTACCATGACATACAATGTACTTGGCTGATGTTAGCTAATTACAAGAGTGCTGCTACTTCTATGTCCAACTATCATCAACTATCCCCAAGCTCGAAAGATATGTTCCCCCTTCAAATGAGTAGCCAGGGTCCATATAACTATCCCCAGAATGGTCACAAGTTCAGCCAGCACGGCTGAGGCGGTGTTTTCCCCGCGTTTCGTGGCCGTGATCATCGCCTCACTGACGAAGCTAGGCGCGGTGTGTGCTCGCTCCAGCCAGGTGGCGCTGAAATTAAGGTGGAAAGCCAACAGAAAGGTGGTTTGGAAGATTAATTTATGAGATTAAAATAGATTTGATTATATAAACGTCTTTAAACAAGAATACTGTTGTAGGAGACTACCTTGTTAGATTACATGTATTTGTATATGCCGTTGCCCAGGTGTGCGTGAGCCTTGGGTTGGAACTGTGAGTAGTTGGGTCCACTGGCCCACAGTGGTCCAGTGGCAATGCTGGGGCAGGCACCAAATTTCCGGAATTCGCTCCTCGAGTTTGGTGCTCAGGACTGATGGGATAGAATCATTTGATGCGAAACAGGAGTCAAATTTGGGAAGAGTTTAACTCAAAAAACTCAAAAGTTGCTAAAAATAAATGCTGAATTCGCAGACATAGAGTTGCACGTGAAATGATACATAGAAGTATCTTCACATTTGCTACCACTGCTGTTGGAACTCTTGGTGCATGTAGCCGCCACACAGTAGCCCAGGTGGTCTTGTGTTTGCTCAAGATGCAGCAGCACTATGCTACAGACTACAGCGAGGCACACTTGATGGAGTTTTGTTGAATTGTTCTCGTGACATGATGTGCAATGTTTGGCATCTCAAGTTCTAAACCTTCTAAACCTATCCAAAACTTGCTGTCTCGTTTGGTCATCTTATCATATGTTGTATCTTTGCGCTCTGCTTACACTGTATATATGTATTGTCCCGGATGTTTGTATTTGAAATGTGTGTTCTGTGCTCCTTGTTCAAATTGTCATGATAAATTCAGAAAAGTTCAGATAAATTTATCACCCCACATGGTTGTCATATATGTGAATGGCACTAACTCCACGGAGTGCGACAGTGTTTAGTTGGGGAATCCAAATCTTGGAGCCCCGGCGAAATGTTCTGCCAGTGCGCCAGGGCATTGATTTCGTTCGAGATCGTTTAGCAGATTCCCTGCAATTGCTGGGGACTGAGGAAGTGTCTTGGAGAGCCTCATCTAGCCATCCAACACTAGATCTGCAGTGTAGTCAAGTGTACCCTGTACAGATTGAAGTTTTGATTCGTTTTTAGTCTTTAACCGACTACCACATTTGGAAAGTCTTAGAATCGGATCCTGCTTTGGTGTCTTCAAGATACTTCTAGAGTCTCCTGGCGGATGGAGCTATTTATATAAGCGTTCCACACCTGTTGTCATTCGGCCAGAGGGATTTCCAGAGGTTCCGTGGTTCCGTGCCCATGTTTATTAAACGATTGACTCCCCCAAAACTGGATTGCTTCATTCTGAAACCGAAGTACTTTATCTGTGGGGTGAAAATGCAGATTATTCAGACATATTCAAAATTTTAAACTGGTTTAACTCCCAAAAAACATGAGAATCACACAAAATCTGGAAGCCAGTTTGATCAAATCAACACTGGCATTTCTGAAGCACAAGAAACAAACATCCAACGCAAAACCAGCACAATGACCAACGTTGCGTGTTTTCCTTTGTGGTTTCCCATATTTGTTTGGTCATATCGAGCGACATCCCATGTTGGATCCAGATTCCTGCCACGGCAAGGCTTCGACACTCAGCCATTTCCAGCTCAGTTCAGTCCTGAGGAGCACTGGGAAGAGTTTTCCTGGGGTCTTTTGGTCCATGAAATAACATGGATTAACCAGGAGTTTTTAGGGGATTTCTTAGGATATATATACTGATATACTGTAGTTTAGGAAATAAATGGGATGTTTGATGGGGATTTCATGGCTGGGATATCCTGGGCTGTATATCACCAACAGAATTGTGATTTGGGTGTGTCCGAAGAATGTGGGAGTTGTACTACCGCAGGTTATGGCCATGTTGCTGAGGAAAATGATGACTAACCAGTGGATGGAATGGAGCACCCAATTTTCAGACAAAGCCATCTGAACAACAAGAAAGGTGCGATAGAATCCTCCCAAAGATGGAGGGCTGAAGCGTAACCAATGAAGCTAACACATGATAGAAACGGGGAGTTGATCAACTACCTTCAAGGATCTTTCGCCCCTGGTTGATGGGTTGAACCCTCCAAACCAGACATGAGCCATGAAAGATGCCACTGTTGATAAAGCTCACCATAGATCACCCATCATGAAGGGGATACCTATTATATAACCAACCAATATCTCATGGGAAAGGGACAGGGATACCATTCTTTGAGTTGACAGCTGAGGTCTACAGCTCTCCGACCTTGTTGGGTTTCGAGATGGACGGCAGTTGATTGTGAGCTGACTAGAAACCATGTTGTTTTTTGGAATTCAAACACTGACTACTGAAACTACTGTAGCAATAATCCTAATATGTATATATATATATATACATATATACACATAGAATCCTTTGGGAGATTTGGCAATTTTTGAGAATCTGATTGTGGGTATCTGAACATCCGAACAGCACCTGGGAAATTCTCGATTGTCACTGACATAGAGTGTGTTCATATTATATAAATGAGAATGCCTCTTTAATCGATCCGAAACATTGCAGAATCCTTCAACAGCATCTATGCATTGCTACATACCTAGACTCTCCAAAGACCCCAACAGAAATGGTAAGCGTATCGAAATTAATGTGGTAAAACACCATGTTTATAGGTACTTGGAGAGTCTCGGTACAGCCTATCCAGTACATTTGAATGGGAGCAAACACCGCAGGATCGTTCCTTGACCTCCCTCTCGGTACTTTCGTCCTTGGGGCATCTTTCTCATGACCCGTCGGTGGGGACGCCTGGTCCCTCCAGACTTCACCAAGGATTGCACTGCCACAGCATCCCAGCTATTAGATGCTAGACTATTGGAATCTATTGGACATCTCTCAGATTTGTTCCACTCAAACTTTGTTTGAATTCGTCACCTGCAATGGATTCCCCCATCATGCCACATTGGAAAGCAGCTGGATGAGCAGCATCCTTGTTGCGGATGTCGAGTTTGGTGAGATACCAACATCCTGCCGGTACTTCAGGGCGCGTCCCTGCACGACTTCGAGTTGCCTGGGGTCTCAAACGCTGCAGCGCATGGAGGTGGAGGTGGTATGCAAGGCATGTAGAAAGAGCTATGCTTGGAAGATCTTCAACCGCGTAATTCTTGCAATCAAGTTGACTGAAAGATGGATGAAGATGGATGAAAATGGATCGTAAGATGGTTTTGCTTCTTCATGAGCATCTTATTGCTGAAGGGTGATGTGCAAGCCTGTGCATTCAGATAAGATCATCATGTAGCCATCCTAGTGATGAAATGCGAACGACATTGGACTTCCCCGGATCACCAGGATCGCCATGGCCAACAATAGCGCGGTTTGAGCTGACGATCCATCATTCAACATTTTTGAAAGCAGGTGGAATCATTGATCCGTGGGTTTGCCATGGTTAATCAATGTTAATGAATCCGTTCATTTCCATGTTTTCCATTGGAGAATTCTTGACCATCATGGTCAGCTTGTTGCAAGGCCGCACCAGCCTCCCAATGTGGCGGACCAAGTTGTCAGGGAAGATATCCTGCAGCTGTTGGTTGACTTCCCAGGAGTTTTTGAATTACTGACTGTTGATTCAGTTGATGTTATACTGCTCATTTCTGCTCATGAGAGCCCAATGATTTCAAGAAAAGCTGATGCCGACAGTGACAATAGAGCTTCAGAGTCTAGTTTGCTGGCTCATGTTGATTTCTCCATATTTCTTCACTAGTTGACAGTTTCAGAGGACCCAAAATCCAAACGGCTTGGCGCTTACTGGTCGTCTTAGATCGCCTAGCGCAGCTAAGCTTCAGGGACGTGGTGGTTTACCAAGTCATGGGGCCTACCCCAAATCATCCAACATTGGACCATGACTATCCATGACTTAGTATTGAAACCACTTGAAACCCATTGTGACTTGCCGGATCCTCCATTTTAAGAAACCCACCACAATCACCACATGTTTTGGAGATTTTTCACACCTAAAAAAGTTGGACTCCCTTTGTTCTAATTCACTCTCCCAGGGTTTTCATCCTTCGACTTTGGCTGTTTTGGATTGTTTTGGTACGTTGAATGCAACGAGTTTCAGATCTGACAGGCAGCACATGCTGATGGACCGAGTTTGATCCCCAGTGCATCGCTGGGATCATGGAGAAACACCCAGGGCATCCCATGGCTCTTCGGAGTAAAACCGACCAGACTTTGGAACGCCGCACCAGGTCCCAGAACTGGACCATGGAACAACACGGAAACACGTTGCAAGAACATCCTATTTTGAAAATATGTAAAAACTAAAACCTGAATATGTAAATCGATTAAAATTGCTTCAACCCATTTCCAAGCTACGAGATGTAAATGATTTCCACAAGTTGCGCAAAGGGATGGTTTTTACCCAAGGCGAGCGTGCCACTGGCTCAGCCTGGTGGGAGGCTGGGATGTGGAGGTTCGAATGTATATGTGATGGAACCATGGTGCAAAATCCCATCCCCCTAAAGTTCAATTGAGATTTAATGGGATTCTAATGGCGATTTCATGGAATCTAATGGGACAGAATGGGATTAGAATGGAAAATCCCATGCCCCCCGGCATACTATGGTCCCAGAAAGGTGACATGCCACTACTAAACCATGGCTTCTGGAGGTGTTAAAATTTTCGGGGAAGGGGATTAGATGGTCTATATGTACCATGGTATGTAGATGATAGGCATTATGATCCAATCTCCTTGATTTGTTTCTTTTAATGATAGATCTCATGGAGCAGATCAGTTTTTAGTTCCAGGGTTGTTTAAGCCATGATGCTCATGCCACAGGGGGTGTTTTGTTTCCTTGATACCATGTCCTTTCTTGCTTCCCTCTATTACAAGCAATACTGGTACCATTCGGATAAGCACCTCCGAGAAGTGCTGCATGTCCAAAGATTTGGGTATACCAATACGTTATGAAGAGACCGACATCAGTTGATGATTATTGGAGGTACAAAAGCCTACAAAAGCCATATATTTGTTTGTGTGTGTGTGTGTCCAAAAATGGCGAACACCCCAAAATGATCCAAAACGGTAGTTTCAATGGTGATGATTCTGAGATGCTGATAAACAGTGATGTTTTGGAGGGTACGTGGTTTCTGGACAGGTCGGAAATCCACTCGATGAAGTCCAGGAAGCATAGCCAAAAGATTGACGAATATGTTATTCATTATATCTTATATTATGAAAAAATAGATTAATTATACATATTATATATATATATGATATATATATATGATATATGTATATAATAATATATATATAATAATATATATATATATATTAAGTATCTTCAAACAAATATATATCATGTATTTTATATATTCTATTAAAAAATATATTATATATTGTTTATTTTATGTGTCCTATATTTTATCTTATTTTATATTATAGATATTAAATATATTATATATATACATTATTAAGATGTACTGTATATGAAACTACGTTACATCCTCGGATTTTAAGATGCATGACCGGTTTCCCTTGTATATATGATATATATATATATATACACAATACATATATTGAAACCTGGACCGTGAAGCTTTGGCCCTGGCTAGACTGAATGAATCTGGTTGAATACCATGGGCAGGTCCCTCCGGCTCCCCCTCGTGCTGCCGTTGCTCGGTTCGTTTTGCTGGGGATGACAACTCGACTGGAAGACACAATTCTCAATATGGGATATATACCCTGCAATAAGATACAATAAGTTAACATAGACCCTGAAAGTACCTCATTTTAGTTGAAACTAATCTTCCAACCCATATCTGCCAGGGTCTATGTTAGTCTAGTTTATTGGAGGGTATGATAACAATGATAATATACTGAGCATAATGACAATACTGATGATAATGATAATACGGATGACAATGATAGTAATCATGATAATATTATGGTAATAATAATGATAATATCCCGAACAATATCATCCCAATGAGACCCAATGAGTATGGATATGATTCGATATATATAATACATAAATATGTTTACAAGTATAAAAATACCGTGAATCGGATCGCAGTATCCACGTTTAAGATCTTATAAATTCGCACTAGCAATTTCATTTGCAGTAATGGGGATTCTATTGGGGTTTTTGTGGTTCTGGTTTATTGTGGATTGTATTAAGGATACGACTCAGCTGCATTTTTACGGGGATTATATTGGTTTATCATCCTGAGGGATACGATTGTATCAACTATAGGGGATATCTCCAACCAAGCAACAATTGTATCCAATTGTTAGCTAGCAGACAACCAACACTATTATTGTGGATGTCCTTGATCTCTGGTTGGTTGAATTAACCCTCACTGAAAATGCATTGTGGGATGTTTTGGGTAAAGAATGGTAAATGATATGGCAAATGAATAGGAGGTGTCACTCGGCCAGCGCAGGTCATGTTTTGCTGCGAATACTCGTTTCTGTTCGGAGTAGCTGGCAGTTCTTTCCGTCACACGAGTCACACACCCATCTTACTGTTTCCCATAAGAAGCCACACATTACTGTGAGTCAAAATTTAAAGGCTGATGATTACTGTAGAGACCCAAGGAACCAAAAACTAGTTTCATTGCTCCCTTATAAATCCATTTGCTTGAGGGACCGGATCTTGACACCCAAATCTTTCAGCTCTCTATATACGTGTGTCCAGGTTTTTTTGGCCTCAAGTGTTCGGACAAAACCCTGCCACAACCATTAAGTGTTTGGAAGGTTGAAATTTGAGAAACTGACATTGATTGTAGCCATACAGCTATGATCAGCTGTGATTATGGTGATATTACAGTGATTATAGCTATTGTGATAGTGATATCCGTATAATTGGTTGTTCAGAAACTGTAATCAATATTAATCATTATGATATATTATGATCAAATATATCATATTTTGACTGGATTGTTCAGAAGTGGTGAACCTCCAGCAATGTCAACAGCTCCTTCAAGGCAACGGCGGCCTCTGCCGCGGTGCCTTCCTTGGAGAAGTTCCTGTGACTCGGCGCAACATTACCAGACGGGTCCCGCGTGCCCAAGTGGTCGATGGAACTAGTGTTGTGCACAAAGCATCATAAATATCAGTGAAATTAATATGTAATGTATGTATTGATATGTAGTATCAAGTATCAAGTACATCTATTTGTAGTAAACCCTCATCTGTACATGTAGTTCATTCATATGTAATTACAACTACAACTACTTTCCCCGAAATAAATATAGTAAGACCCAAGTTACCAACATTTCATGTCCCATTTCCAAAATATAGTAATAGTAATCCACAAAAAGATAGAATATAGTATAATCCTACAAACATGCTGATAATTGTCATTTCTATTTTGGTGGGGATTACTTTTTAGTAATGATGGTGACTGCTGGCACGTAACGACAATTGATGAAACAATAATGATACTGGTAGTAGTATCAGGAAATTATATATATATACACATTACTGTATCATTATGATTAGTATCAATAGTCATACTGATGAAAAACCAATCGTGACCATTGTACCAATCATGAAAATTCCTAGGGCAACGATAATGATATATCCCTAAAGATGGTGGATAAACTGTAAAGCATCTCCAATAACTTATATACCAGAAATGGGTCGCATAAATCATTCCAATGTTTCAAGGTGTTTGTGGCATTGGGCTTACCAGGGCTTACCACAATAGCAAATGATTTGCGATTTAATTTTTGATGTTCTGTTCCTACCTTTACATTGGTTTTCCAAATGATTGATTGATTGATGGTTTGCCCCCTCCCATGAAAATGCTGACGGCTGACGATGGCGGTTTCACCTTGTGATTGCTGTACTGATCGGAACTGGAACTGAGGAGCCACAGGTCATGTGGCATGGACAGCATCCGCATGCTACTCTTGAGTTTGAATCCCATGCCCCGTTCATCTTGAACGCCTCCATTCTGTGATCCCAGTCATATCTGGTGTTATCCGCTACATCCACCAGGGTTTCTGGGAAGGGATTGATGATCTACATATCCAATACATATGATAATACATCCAATATATTCTATACTATATATTTACTATATATTCACTACATATTCACCATATATTCACTATATCCAATAAAAACTTCAGGGATTTTGGAATTTTTTTTGAGGCCGGAAAGCAGCAGCCCGGAGGTTCCTGCCCTGGAACTGGGGAGAGGGGGATGGCTGGAACCCATCCAATGTTGGTTGATGGGATTCGAGCACCATTTATACTTTGTGGAGGTTTTATCCGCAATAATTGTGATTTGATATAATTCGATCAGCAAAAAACAGGATTTTACCACTAACTTTTGAGTTTTATCAGGTTTGAACTACGAAAACCATTGGGAAATGCTGGTTAGTTGATGATTTTTGACGGCCATGATACCCTTTGCGTTTTGTTGAAATCAAAACTTCTTATGGGAATGGCATCAGGTTCTTGATGTTTCTTTGGAAATGATATACTCGTGCCAGCGTCATACTACCAGTACCAAATCTCAAGTAAAAAAAGACCACCACGTTGATTGAAAGAAACAAAAAAAACAAAACATGCTGATTGATACAAAAAAGGTCGGACTCAAGATGGTGCATGGTTCCCACATGCAAAGGATACCAGACAAAGGATCATTGACAGTCCAGATGATTCCCAATTGAAACAGAACGAATTGAGTTTATCCAAAAACATGGGGTACCTAAAAAATCCCATGGTTGATCAACGGTTGATCATGATATTTCTCCAGCAGAGTCAGTAGAGTTGCCATTTTTTGCGGTAAATGTACCACACCCGTTGCGCTAAAGACTTGACCCTGGGCAGCTTGAGAGCCATGGACAGCAGCATCTATGCTATGCGCTCCATGGTACTTCCCAAGGCACCGATAGATCATTGCGGTCGATCGTTGTCTTCAGATGAGTGATGTCATGTGGCAAACCCAATAATAGACCGTCCCCGCCCAAAATCACCATGCATGGGTCTATAAGCCATTCCCAAATGGTAGGTTTATGGCATTGGGTTGCCCACATTATATTCTTTGCCATTTTGGAGTTGAGATCATCCAGTCAGCATAGTATATAATGTGTCTTTTTTTTCTGAGTGGAACAGATAATCTTTGTGCAGAGGGTCCCAAATTGTTGGAGCCTTCTGTGAATATATTGCCAAGACAATGCCATGCCTAGATTGCACACATTCAGATTCCATCTGCATCGTCCCATGGTTTCCCTTGGATGCAGCGTTGACAGGCACTGCCCTCAAGAGCCTTGTCACGCAGAGACGACAACTAAAAGATGGTTCGCTACTCGATATATGTCCATCATTTGATTTATTTATACATATTTATACTCAATTCAAGGCAAAGCTGTCACCTGTCTCAGTGTGTCAAATGTTGGGCATCCCAAAGAACACGCGAAAAGAATCATGGTTTCGAGGTTTCGATTCTTGGTTTCATCCCAGAAATGACCAGCCAATCTCCCAACAACGCCGAGGACTCACGACGGCATCGCCAAAACCTCTGAAGTGTTTCGAACCGGAGTTGTGGGCTGGAGGTGATCGAAGGTATGAGTTAGTTGACATTTTTCCGTGGAGGGTCATTTATTTTTGGAATTTTTTTTGGGACAGGTTTTGGATTTTTTTTTTTGGATCTCCTACCTCTCCGCTTTTAGCTTTTCCTGCTTCTCTGCTTTTCTGCTTCTCTGCTTTTCTGCTTTTTTGCTTTTCCGCTTTTTCTGCTTTTCTGCTTTTTTGCTTTTCCGCTTTTCGCTTTTCCTGCTTTTCTGTTTTTTTGCTTCTTTGCTTTTCCGCTTTTCGCTTTTTCTGCTTTTTTGCTTTTCCGCTTTTCGCTTTTCCTGCTTTTCTGCTTTTCGCTTTTTCTGCTTTTCCGCTTTTCGCTTTTTCTGCTTTTCTGCTTTTTTGCTTTTCCGCTTTTCGCTTTTCCTGCTTTTCTGCTTTTCTGCTTCTTTGCTTTTCCGCTTTTCGCTTTTCCTGCTTTTTGCTTTCCTGCTTCTCTGCTTCTCTGCTTTTCTGCTTTTTTGCTTTTCATGCTTCTTTGCTTTATCGCCTTCCCTGCTTCTTTGCTTTTCTGCTTCT
>BGPT01003421.1:1430-27092 GCA_003297045.1 Symbiodinium sp. clade C Y103 | reverse complement strand
GCAAAATGGAAGGTGAACATGTAAAAATGCAGCAAATACCATGCAAAATGACAGGTTCAAGGTCCAAACTGTTGCAAATACAGTGCCGACATGTAGCAAGTACCATGCAAAATGGAAGGCAAACATGCCAAGATGTAGCAAATACCATGCAAAATGGAGAGTGAACATGTTGAAATGCAGCAAATACCATGCAAAATGACAGGTTCAAGTTCCAAACTGTTGCAAATACAAGGCAAACGGGGCCAGAGCATAAACCCAAAAAAAAATCCAAAACCTGTCCCAAAAAAAAATCCAAAAACTATTCCACACCCATATGAAAATGTCAAACATTCTTGATGGGTAAATACCCACGTTTTGATGGGGCCCAAATATACTCCAATGTCAGCTTCCCAAAGATGGTATCATAGGTCTTGACCCATCCCCAAAGCATACTGGTAGTGGTGATTTACAACATCTTTGCGACAGGTTTGTTGGTGAAATCCATGGTTTCCTGAGCTTCATGTCCCTGTTCCCTTGAAAGCTACTTCTAACCTTTTGTAACATCCTTCCTGCCGTGGCAATGGCCTCACTTGCAGTGTCAGCAGCAGTGCTATCTGCCAGCACCTCAGGGGCTAGGTAGTACAACAAGGCAACCATGCCAAAATCCCGTTTGTTGGTCTTATTTCAAAGAAAAAGGATCATGGAATTTCTGAATTCTTATACATCCCCGAAAGTTGAAATAGACCAATGACTTGAGATCCATCGTATGATGGTATGACCCTCAAAAAAGGGAAGCCCTTGTGCACAGATTGTCATCGCACGAAAGGAACTGTGTCCATCAACCTGTCCAAAAAGTGACCGGTTCGCCCAGCACAAAATAGGTACCTGCGAAGACTCAAATTGTAGTGTCCACAAACTCCCCAAGCACAAAGTAAACGCAAGTCCCCGCAAGCTTGTTACACACAGAGAAATGAAACTAAAAATGTCGTTTCTTTCATTGGAGAACACCATGTCGTGAACCCAACATTTCGCGTCGTTTACATAGTGATGTCGCCAAAACCTATGCCTGTGCTTGCTCGGCAGCTCTGTGGTTGGCTCGCAGGATGTCCAATGGCTACTTCGCCGGGAGTGAACCATCACAGGGTTGGCCCGGGTTTGCATATCAAACCATAACCATCCAGTATAATGATAGTTTGGGGCCATCCTATTTGAGCCATTGGGAGCTAGTTTCATCACCCCCAAATGGAGGATACGGTTTTCGTCTTTGCCACATTGTCCACTTTGGATGTCCAAATCATGAGTGCTTGGCTCTAAGCCCTTAGAATCTCTTAATACCTCTTATCTTGGTTGCTCAAACCCCCATTATTCGCTGGCGAAATGACCATTTTAACTGACTATGTCGGATTTTTTCGTAAAATTGTGGTTCATGTGAAATTCCCATCATGAGAAGTTTGAGTCCAAGTTAAGCAATTGATACGGCCAGCCAGGAGTTGTAACATTTTGGGAGTGAAATCCCTAAAGGGTTGGGTGAAATCACCATTCCCATCCCCCTGGATGGTAAGCTCCCCGGCAGCCATGTGCACTTGCGCTTCTGCCAGTAGGGCAGTAAGCTCCTTCTAAAGTGAACAGGTTTTTGAAGGGGAAGAACAAATTAATTGAGAATTTGAAGAATTGAAGATGGGGATTTAAGGGACAAAAATGACAAGAATGAAGATTTGACATGCAGAAAAGGTGAGTTATACTCCAAGAGTCTGACCTGCCAATAAAAAGTCCCTTGTTTGTAGGTAATTTTCCTGCCAACAATTTGGATGTTTACCTTCGCCATGAAGATTTTACTGTGCCCTTACCAGGCCTGGCATAAGGCCAAGAACAAACAAAGTTCATCTTCATCATGGTCATCACTATCATCATTACCATCACCATCAGCAGCATCACCCATCATCCATCATCCGTCATCCATATCCGCCATCCCCAGCTCCAGGCTCCCCCAACGACCTCCCCGGCCCATGGTTCCTCAGCGTCATGAAGGCTCGCATCCACCTCGGGGCGAGGGTGCTTGCACTGGTCACAACATGAGCTGCGGAAATGCGTTTCTTTGTGCATATTCCAGGGTTTTCCCAGTTCCTGGCTGAGCCTCCCATCTCACGAGCAATTAGTAGTCACATGGATCAACCACTTGGACTTGGGGAGAACCACCTCTTGTAGTTGCTTGGCATCCCAGCCGGCGCAGCGATCGCACCCGCGCTGCCTTGGCGTCGGCCCGGGACGAGACGGAAGCCTCGAAGATATGGCCAGCATCTCACCCAAGCATACGCAGTTAATTGTTGTTTATTGTAGTTTATTCTTGTTTGTAGTCTTTGTCTGAAAAATTTAGGGAATGCCTATTAGATTTCACACTTTATCATCTTCCCCATGATGAAATGTCTATTTTATCGGTATAGTAACCCCCAAAATAGATGCCAGTTCGAAAACTGGAAAATATGTGGAGAACTTTACCAATACCATCTATTATACCATCCTGATTTCTTTATCCACACCTTTCGGCATCTGGGGGTTGACCCATGCCCCCCATGTCACATCCCCCACCAGCTCCCCGGACGCACGGCACGAAAGGTCGCAGCAAAGTCGAGGCTGTGTGAGCCTGGAACGCACTGGAGACTGGTGATCCGTGGGAGATTTACCAACGATGCCAATGGAAGATGAATAGCATTAAATAGCCTTGGAAATTCAAATCATCGAACTAAATGGGCCATCTATATATTCGTTTGCTGGGGGGGGGGCATACATCGGGTTATATGATGGGATATCATGGGATATGATAAGATTTCAGGTGGGTGTTCATGGGTTTGTCCAAAAATGGATTTCGATCCTTGGGTCATCCCCCCACCGTCCTGGCCAAGAGTGGCATTGTGGGATTGGGGTAGATCAAACCATCAAAAACTACTGGGGATCAGCAGCACAAATTGGGGATTCAACTTGCAGAAATTGGGGAGATGGCACCTAGCTTCCGTGCACCACATGTGAGTGTGTCTTGTTTCACTCTGGTACCACCAAAAAAGGCGTCATTTCACCCAGGAATGAAGCTATAACCTGATCTATGTTTGGAGAAATGTTGATTTCAAAAATCCCCAACACATTCCCAACCTATTTGCATATTTTAAATTTTGATTCAAGGCCACTTTTTTGGGGTGGTTCTCAAATTGAACCATCGCCAAAAAAAGCTTGGGTCGGTCGTGAGGCGGCTATAAACCATCCATCTTTAAAAAAACACTTACAGTATATAATCCCAAGGTGTTTAAACCATCCATTCTAGAAGGCCTTTATCCCAATTTGTTTGGATCCTGATTTGTTGCCGCTTGAATCACGATTTCTCGATGCTTTGAATCGTTGAATCATTCTGGATGAATTACAACAACACCGACCTGAAAACAGCCGTTTTGGGGATGATTCCCCTTATCCCAATCATCATTCCAATGACGTCACAGTGAGGTCGTTATCCAGCTCATTGTCCCCATTATATCCCCATAGTGTCCCCATTATACCAATTTGGGTACTTCCAGCTGTGTAGCCCATTTTCAGATACCCAATTGTAGCGTGGTTCGTTATGTGTCCCATTACATCCCAGTAAATATCCGAGTTAATCCCATTGAATCACCATGTTTGTCGGTTCAGTCACCATAAATCCATCCTGCCCTGAAAACCGCTGGGACCCCCCGGCCCAAGACTGCCACACGGTGGGCCGGACGGCTGCCGTTGACGGTGGCCTGGATGTATTATTGTTTTTTTTCGCACCATCTATTTACATACATACATCATCATATATCTATCTGTCGTATATGAACATATTATATGTATATATATATATATGTACAGTATTTATATATATATATATATTACATATTGCAGTTCAGGATGGTATATGTATGTATGGTGAGTTGGTTTGTAACCCAGTCACAAATGGTTCCATATGCCCCTCCTTGCTCAAGCCGCAACAGCCCAGCGCAGCCTGAAGAGCCTCCAGCCGCCCTTGTAGGCCCAGGCAGATTGGCTCCTGGATCACCCCAGAAACCGGAACTGGTCAAGAAGTGGGGTGAAAACAAACAGTTCTAAAGGGTAAATAGTATGTAAATGCTATCTAAATGGTATCTAAATGCTATCTAAATGGTATCTAAATGGTATGTAAACCCATATAAACAGTTTAAAATTTTAAATGGAGTGAATGTTGGTAAAACAATGCCATAAACCACCCATGACTGTGAATGGTTTATATATACCACCTGTATATTTATGGTGAGTCACTGGGGATGGTCTATGGCATTGTTTTACCAACATTAAGTAGCCATCAGAGGATTTAAGAATACCAGGGTTCTTGATCAGCAACTGTGGGACGATCCTCCAAGCACTCTCCAGAAATGTGACATAGATGGAAAACCGCTGGTTTCCCGTTCAAAAAAGGATCTTCAAATGATGAGTTGTCCATGTCTATGTTAAATTACCGGAGGGCAATGGGTAAATTAAATAACCCGTGTTATGAGGATAGCGTGGGATATAAGACCGAATTCTCTACCTGGTAGCTCTAATCCATCACTAAATTTACTGGGCGAATGAGGATGTTTATATAACCAAGCCAAGTGGTGACAACTAGGTTTCAGCCACAAAAAGTTGAGCTTATATCATCTACAAGCTACAAACTATGGGAAGATTATGCAAGAGGACTTTTTCCTTGATCTACACAGTGACGTACAATGAGCTGATACCTCTTTTTGAAAAACCCTTTCCTGAAGTTGATTTCGGGCCGAAATGCCTTGCATGCCTATTCTGAGCATACCGGCATTGATTTGCTGAGGAATGAAGTCTGGTTGAGGGTACACAGAGCGGGATTATCATCAGGCCAAGTAGCCGAGGTCCCATTCTCCCCCATTTGTCGTCTTTTAACTCGGGAATCCCAAGTATAACCCTTAAGTTTACCTGGGATGCTTCGAAAATGAGCCCTCTTAGGGGGATGGTTTCTGGATGTTTCTGCTAGGTTTACCCAAAAGACCCCAAGGTGGATGACTTCAATGATCCTCTCGGAGTCTCAGCTGCGCCGCGGTGGTCCCCAGGCACCTGGCGTGGCTCATGGAACCCACCAGACTGACAGGGGACCATAACAGTCAAGTCACCTGGTTGAAACATGGGACAAAACTGCGAATCCCATGGGAAAACCCACAGATAGGTCATGAATTTCCGCAATCATTCCCAACCTTTGGCAGGCCCCAGTGGGTGCTGTGCCTATGTGTTGGTTTTAATGACAGCTAAAAATGCGGGAAGCTGACCCAGGCCCATACCCCGCAAAAGACACTTGGCCCCAGCCAAAAGTTCTCGGCACCACCACCAGCCACTGCATTTTGCGCTATTGAACTTGCACAAGGTCTGCGTCTGCCGAAATGACAAAGGATCAAATCGTTGGCGACGAGCCACCAGATGCCAACAACGCGCATCTAAGTGCACCGTGGCGCTGGTAGCCTCCATAGGCACTCGTAAAATCATCTCCAACTTGCCGAAAATTGTGGCTGACTACTTCTACATGAACAAGAATGTCATAGAAAGACTTTCGAATGTTTGATGATGTTCTGATTTGAGCACCCTAACTTGGAAAAATTCTCTCACTTCCCATCACATCCACAGCGTCTCGGGTATCCCGAGCCGACCTCAGCCCGTTTCGAGGGCCCATCGCAACGCCATGTTTGGGGTCGTTAAAATGTGGATTTGGCTACCAAAAATATTTATATATAGATAAAAATAGGACGTTGCATCATACTATTGTCATAATATCATACTGAAACCTAAGTGGGTGTGCAAGTTTAATTGGTTTGTATTTTGAGAGGGAACATGATGATCAACAAGTAGATTTAGTCTTCTCAGCCTCCTCAGCTCTTCAGGGCGGATCCTCTGGCAATCAAAAATGGAATGACGGAAAGTCCACCAAGTGCAGATTCTATATCTATCCATATAAACATATTTACAATTGTTTTAACTAGGTGGATTCTATCACAGTGATTGCTCAACTTCGGTCTCTGCCATTTTCTGGGGCACCCCCAATCTTGGAAACTCCAGGCCCTTGGCCCTGGAACTGCAACCTGCGTGGCCACATTCGCATGGCCGCCAAGTGGCTCCTTTCGCCAAAGCCATTCGCCTCACTTCTCCTCCTCCTTGGCCTCCTCCTGCGAAGAGATATGAAGGTGAAAAGTGCCTTGGTTTAAGGGGTCTAAGCAAAAGCACTGAATCCATGAGGGAGGTCCTGTGGATTGTCTTTTTCACTAAGTCTGGAACTTTGGCTTGGAAACTTTGGGGGCTTAACTTGTTAGTAGGAATCTTGGAGTGCATCATATGTTCAAGGTGTGCATGTGCCTTGCTCTTCTTCAAGCGACCACAACAAAAACGAGTTTGTTACACGCTTACGATCAAATCCTTGGGAGTGTTCCAGGTGGTTGCAAACAACCGACACCAATTGGACCAAGGAGATCAGCGGAAGCCCAAAAACTGGATGGTTTACAGTGTAGTACTAATTACAGTAATGTGGTAAAGCTCAAAAAAACCGAATAAGAAACCATTCCCAATACCAGAAATAGCTATCAAATGGTCGCTTTATATCGCTTTATGTCGCGTTGTAACTTTATAGCATTGAGTTTACATTGGGTTTACCAACCATTTCTCATTATCCAACCATTCACCATGTTTTAGCTCTACTTCCAACACCAGGTTAAGCTCCCAAGTTTGAGCTCTACCTATCCAGGCTGGTCCTTGGCTTCAGTCTTCGCAGGGGCAGGTGCTGGCTTCTCCTCCTCGCCCCTCAGTTGCAATGGACATGGTGGAACCATGCCGCGACTTCCAAACTGGGGTTTTATTTGTTTTGAGAGGATCTACTGATCTACCTCTAGTTCCCATTTAGTAGACTAGTAGATGGGTTCCAACAATTTGTAACAACTGGATTTAAGTACAGGTCCTTCCACCCTAAGTTTGATGGTTAATCACCATTTTATCGTTTTACCTACTTTTTCATGGCCATCACTTGGTGGTACACAAAACAATTTTCTGCCACCCCCAAAAAAAGATCAAATATCACATTGTTGGTGTTCTATGAACGTTTATCCCCGGTTACATCCCCAAAAACATCCATTTCTATAATGTCCCAGGATTTCCTTGGTGACTTTCCCACAACTGGACACCGCAGCATCGCTGCTGTAAAGTCACGACGAGATGGCCTTGAACAGGGCCACAAAGGCTGCAAGCGCCACCACACCCGCGGCGGGGTGGACCTTCATGAACCTCAGCTATGGCGACCATGGCACCCTGGAGACCCGGAGACCGGGTGTCAAGGGTTACATAGAAATCGGCTGCAACTGGATGGTTAGGGATGGTTAGTCGCACCCAAAATTCAATGATTCTTTTAAATAGGTGTTGATCCATCCTGTTGGCACCGGTTCGATAGGAACTACCAAGCTTCAGCGGTCAAAGCAGGTGAAGTGAAGAAGCGTTGAGATTTCATGATGGGGATAGACCAAGAATAGCGAGCAGGAATGAATATTGCAACCAAGCAGAAAACGGTGATCAGCCATCATTAAGATTCCAAGTGCCTGAAAGGAAACTGTGACTGAGGTCTATAAGGTGTTTTTTCCGTATTTCCACAAATCAAGACTCAGCGTTTCCTTAAACAAAGATTGCTTTCTCGTACCACCGGGCAGGACCGGGGTAGGACCACCACGAAATATCTGGTGAGTCTGGTGCAGGCTCCATAGGCTCCAGGCCCTCCACTGCCTCCGGGAAACGCGAAGGCCTTCTCGGCATATGGAGTCACAAGTCTACCGATGAAGAGGGAGATGCCCATGATGGTGGCGCCGATGCCTGGGAAAACGTCGAGAAGATTCACGAAAAGCCGCAGGGGAAAAAACATGACACGAAAACAGTGGCAGCTGACTGTAGCGAGAGATTGAAACATGAAAACTACATCCCACCTGACAATGGTGTCAAATCTCCAGGGACAAATGGCATGTGCTTTGCTGGGGACAGATTCGCCGGCGCCTGTGGATCGAGCATAGTTCACTGGCTTGAAGTATTCAGAGAAGGTCAGCCTCAGCCATCGCAATTTTTTGCGGGTTGCAGCCAATTCTTCCAATCTTTGGGATCCAATCATTCACTCCCAAAAATAGGATTCATGCCCACTGAAACTGACAAAAAAATGCAATTCTGGGACTTCACTTACCTATCTCTCCACAGAATCGCTGCAACTTGGGATGGATATCACATCGAACCCTAATCAAGTGCCAGTTTGGTCCAGGAACTTCTTGTCCTTTGGCTGCAAGGTGTATCCTCTCCACTCGTTGCAAGGGGAAGACAGGATGCCTTGGCTGCCAGGGTTTTCCTCGGAAAGATCCTCTTTTCCTCATATTGAAGGAAAACCAGGGGAAGGTGTCCTTGTTTTTCATGGGCTTTTCTCAGCAACTCTGGGAGGTTTCAAGTTTTCCTTCATCCAATTTTGGCAGAAATGTTACCCTTCAACCTTTGCCGGGTGCTTACAGACTGAGGCGACGTTTTTCGGGGAAGCAAAGGTCACCCAATCTCCCGTGTAGATCCGCCCAGTAGCAGGCGGCCCAGATGACAAAGGCGAAAACGAAGGCCTCATCACATGGATCACACTGCGCAAATTGTCCATGTTTGGTGATATAGCTATACCTAATCCTAATCATTATATCCGCCCAATACATCCTAATGCTAGATACCCCAACATGATACCCAAAAATGACACCCCAAGATGAATAGATCCAATACTAAACCAGGTCTTCCAAGGGTGTCTTAATGTGGGTGCGATTGTTTTGAGGAAAATATCTTTTTTATTTTAGGATGTTTTTGGGGTCTGGGAGCTGCTTTCCTCATTCTCCCATGGTTTAATTAACTTCTCCGTTGGTGGCAAGTTTGAAATAATTCCAAACATAATGTAAAATTGATGTTGATTTAATTGGTGATTGATTTAATCTTAATTTCACAAGAACTGAAGCACAGTTTTGCTAAGCTAAACTAGATGTTGATCTTGTTTCAAGCTAATTGAAATGTACGGTATATAATTTTCAAATCAACCTAATGAAAAAAATGATAATGAAATTGATTTCCGCCGACCCCAACCGACAGCAAGGAGCGCATGAGAGAACACTTTCTAAGAGACAAGAGGAAAAGTAAACGAAAACGTCGTGCAAGAGTAGGGCTGTTAACAGGGAGCCAGGGATGCAAAAAGAAATGAATACGAGCCGTCAAATATGTCGGTCGCAGACAGGGCCCAGTCCAGGCACTGCAACTCTCATCCCAAGCAAGGATGGAAAATACTAGAGTTTCAAAGATTTCAAGCAACTTAACCCCGCCAAATCCTCATGTGCAACCATTAAACCCACATGTTTTGACTAGATTTGCCGTCTTTGTTACTCAAAAAAGTATCCTTCTTCACGCAACTCCGAAGGTCATCAAATTCCACCACGGGTGGCAAAAGGCTTCGGTAGATGCCCGATTCCATCGCCATTTCTTACTGGGGAACACACTTGTCTAAACCCCCGGATGGAATGTAGAGTTCCAAATTTCCAGCCCTAATTTCAATCATTCTCATCACTTCTTTCCCCTTGAAATTCCATCTGACCAACATCCACTCATTTTTCTGAAGAAGTATCCCACCATTGTTCCTCCAAAAACTGGATTCCACCCAGTTTTCCGGCATCTTTCCCCAGTTTTTCAGCATTTTTTGTAGGACATTCCCAGCATTTGAAGCTCCAAACGGACCTTCCCCAGCTCTGCACGTCCAAGGCGCATCCTGGGTGAAGGTCTGCGGCTTGAAGAAGGCGGAGCACACGGGATTGACGAAGCCACGGGCCCAGCCGTAGATGATGTCGCGCACCACGGTGGGGATCTCAGATCAGCACAACGGAGAAGGGATATTTAAGGGATAGAATTTTGGGATTATACGGGATATGTGAGGAATATGTCATGGGATCTAATGGGACCATAAAAATGGGAAAAGGATGATATGGGACTCCTGTTTTTAATGGGATATTTCATGGGAATATATGGGAATAATAGGGAAGAAATGGGATATAATCCCTATTCAGGGAATATCAGTGGGACTATCAGTTGGAATTTCAGTTGGAAATTCATGGGATGTAATAGACGGAATATATAATAGCAACCTAGTAAACCCTGTCTGCCACAAACAACTTGCATTTGGGGATGGTTTGAATCCCACCCAAGAATACATGGTGGTTTATGAAATTGGGTTTACCACATTAATGGGATACATAATGGGATATGAGGGGATAGATTGGGAATTATCTGGGATCCAACGTTGTCACAACAATTGTGCTAGGGATTTAACCAACAGTGGGAGATATAGTGGTTTCTTTAAATGGGGAATATCGTGGAATACACACCCAACTGAATATGAGCTATGGTCTATCGTCATCCATCCCAGAATGGGAATCGTCATAATTGGTATATACATCCCTGTTAATGGATTGATGACCATCTGCCAAGATGGGTATACCATGCAGACGCGTCCACTGTCTCATACTCCAAGCCAAGTTGGGGGACGAATGAGGTTGAAACTTACACTAATCCGAACACATCGCAAGGAATCACCTCATTAAGAATTCTCAAACTACTGACCCTGTCGCTGTCTCTCCATTCAGCGAATATATGCCTTGTATCTTGACATCATCCTCATCAAGCAGTTCAAAATGAGCTTCCGCTGCAAAATGCTTTTGAAAAATTGGTACTGCCAAAGCAGTTGTATTGCCCAGAGAACAAAGCTAGCCCCTATCAGCATTTGGAACAATTAGTCTTCTCGGCATATCCAACTTTTTTGACCATGGCACGGTTGGTTAAGGGATGTTAAGGAAAGATTGAGGGGAAATGTGTGCAATATGATACATATTATATATTATATATATATTACTATCTAGAATGTCGATCCTTGGGATCTGATATGCACTTTAAATCCACAAGCGTCTACGAGAGTTGATGGGATATTTTCTTCGGAAAAATCAGTGGGAATTCCAGGCCTCAACATTTGTTTAAATGGGGGCACTGTACCATATGAGGTCATATGTTGTGGGGATATTCCCTTACATAGCCCTTACATATGCCTTGTACATGGTATGCACCTCCAATTTAGGTTCCTGAAATGGCCATTTATTGATGGTGTGCGCAAGTTGGTGGCCATTTATTGATAGGGATATTATTAAGGGGACAATATAGGGATATGACTAGCCATAAATGGGAATATTGATGGGATGCATAGTTTGCCTTTAGCTGGAAATGACAGTTTGACCCCCAAGTAGCATAGCCACGAGACAATGGGGAAAATTGACAATCCATGAGGGTGTACTATGTTTTCAGACAAACCCCGTTTGGAAAAGGAATAAGTTCTTGTCAAATTTGGGAGGTGCACCCCGACCAGAAAACGCTTCTTGAACCATGTTTTGGAAGACGGATGTTTTTTGACGAAAATGGAGACGTGATAAAGGAAAATGCGGGAGAATGTACAAGAAAAATACTGGGAACCGTGATGGCAATGTCATCCTTTACAATAGTGTATGACCAATGTTCGAATGGTGGCTGTGCTATCCATGAGCTCACCAGACCAAAACCGGGTTGGTAAGCTCCCGTTTCGTGGCTTATCTGGAAATGGATGGACTACCCCTAGTTACTAAGCACAAAAAAGTGGGATGATCCTCCATTCCCAGCCCTCATGAACTGGGCTTTCCTCACGTACGCCTGATAGAGGAGAGAAGGCTTGATCTCCCAACCCATGCTCTTGCGGAAGCGGTAGTTGGTCACCTGCCGAATGCAGGGGATGGCGTGCGATGAACCCAGCTTATTACCCGAGAGGGCAATCAAACGTGGCTGGCTGAAAAGTCCCCGAACTAAATGGAGGTTTGAATGGGAAAAATCTGGAATCTAGAAATGTGGTGTTTTCCATTGCCGTTTGATGACCAAGACTGGGGAGCACATTGCTGAAAAAAGAAACAGTTCATGGACGGATGGAAGTGCCATAAATAGTCTGGCCTTTCCTACCCAGCTGAGGCCGCCACGGGCAGCATGACAGTGCAGAAGAGGAAGCCACTGATGAATCCGCCTCGGCTGGGGCTGAATGTTCAAGGTTCATCAGTGTTCATCAATGTTCATGATGATGGCTCCACCAAAAGGTGCCAAAAACCATACAAAACCACAACAGTTGGTGAGATCCCGATCCAAAATCTACGCCGCAATCACCGAGACTGGATGCTGAACAGCAACCCCCAGGGCCCACAAAAACTGGTGATTCCTTCAGCAAGGCACTCACGCCGGGGCTGAAGGCGGTGAAGGTCATGGCCATGTTGATGATCTCAAAGACTGGGAACTTCAGCCTGACAGCCGGGCCCGAGTCAGTGGAGAAGTTGATCGCATGGTATCTCATCATCCTGGACTGGATAGAATACATATCAGGGGACCACCACTAATGTCCAGATGATGCTAGTTTTGTTCATTCTTTCTGCCTACTCCAGTACGCCAGTACGTTGGATACTGACTTGATTTTTCGGATATTTAAGGGTAGTTCAGGATAGTTCCTACACACCATCTGTTTGGGGCCACAGGAAAACTGACTCTGAAGGGTCAACTCCTACATGGTCGTATGCGAGCATCTAATATGCCCACTGTGAAGTGGGTGCCCGAGCTGCATTGCGCATTGCCAAGCGACATGTTGGTTGGGAAAGTGGTCAAAAAGAAGTTCGCGATCAGCTTGAAGTTCATCTCTTTCATGGCCTCCGAAAAGCCCCATCGATAGAATCTCAACAATCTTATTGACTTGTTGGTCTCATGGTGCCCAAGGTCGGCACTACCAGCACCGGACAGATGTAGAGACAGCTGTTGGTCCGTTTCTACTTGCACTTGCCCTCTGCTCTTCGCAATTCCGAAGCCTATATCTCGGAAATAGATACAGAACATCCACCATTTGTAACTGTAGATCATTTTCCCAGGGAAAGCGATCGTTTTCCATACCGGACTGTTCGCAAACGACCCTGGGAAGCCACCCAAGACTCAACTGCCTGGCCCACGGTCATGCGCTTCACCAGCAGTCGGTTCACCTGGCTTTTCGACTTGGAAAATGATGAAACTTGCCATTTATTGGCCGTAGATCCTTCATAAATTGGCAAGTAAATTCAAAGAATTCTTGGGAAAATTATTGTATATAGGTCTTCCCTCAGCTGTCTGTGAAACCACATGGGTTCTCAACTTTCAAAAACCGAGAAGTTGACCCATTTTTTGGCCATCAAATAGGATCTCCATGTGTTTGATGAACCTGCGCCATCTGCATACCCAGTGGCCAGTGGCTCGCAAATCGCGGACAAAATGGCCGCCACGAACGCTGCCTGAGCTTGGGGAGTCGGGTCAGTTCTGGCCCTGGAATCCTGGAAGCAATAAATCTTTGTTACCCTCCTGATCCCTCCGGTAATCAAACATGGCAATGGAAAATCCCCTGAAAGCTATAGTAGATGATTACCAGAGGGGTATATGTTGATCTCTAATTTTGGGGGGTATCCAATCTTTAGCCATTCTCAGATGGTAATTGCCACCTGAATATCGCAAAGGGAGATGGACTTCCTAGTTGATTTTGGCTTGCCCCTGTTCTTGGCGTATCTGATAATGGGTGCCTATATAACATGAATCAGATTGACAATGCGTACTTTGAATCTGTCGGATGTTTATACTGCAGACCGTAGCCATTCCCTGAAAACAAACATTTGTCACATTTGTCTGAAAAGCGGAGTAATCCATTTAATAACATGTTCGATAGGGAGAGTGATGATAAACCTTGCTATGTGCGATTCTTAAACGTTTCAAGACAACCCCAAGTCGCATCCCAGCGCGTTTCTGTGCGTGCAAGATGCGGTTGCACCCTGCGCTCCCGCAGCAAAGACCTCCGCAGGATACGGACTAAGGTGTTGGTCTTTTTTTCGGTGGTTGGTGTATTCCGCAAGGTCGTCTGGCTAGGTGTGCTTTCTTTCAGGTGGAATTAATTTCAAACAAAATGTTCACAGGATCCAGAAATCTGGCCCATATTGGGAAAGTTGATCCTGGTAGGACCATCAATGATTCTTAAATCTCCCTCAAATCCCCAGAGAATAAGCAACTATACTCAGTATAGCAAAGAGTTTCGACACCTTTCAACCCTGGATTCTTTCATGGCTGACATCAGTCACCCCCGGCCTTACTAAAGAAGTTGGCCCCTGCCGCCACTGCATGGGTCGCCACCACGGACTCATCGCGAGGCAGGGTGCCCAAGGCCCAAGTCCTGTGGATCAGGCGTGGCTGAAGCGGTGGCTTTTTCTTGAACATTTGCAACGAAAAAAATGAAGGACCTGACAAATCTATGGGGGGGTTCCTAAAATATTGCAGTACCCCCAAGAATCATCCACTTAATACGATAAAAAATGGTGGTAACCCCAAATCATCCAGTTGGTTGTTCCATGACATCAACCATCCATGCTGGGTTACCCCCACCTGCTGGCCGAGGTGGTCAAGGTCGCTGCCGAGCCCTGCTGCACGGAGCGTGGCACCTGCGGGGCTGTGAAGGTCCAGCTGGCGCAGCACCTGTGGCAGGGGCATCAGGGAACTGCAAAAAATTGGGACTTTGAGCAACGATAATTGGGAATCCTTACCATCAAAAATTAGGGGCAAAATTGAGGTCTTACCACCCAAAATTGAGGTCTTGCCAATAAGAAAGTGGGAAAAAAATACCAGAAAGCTTGGTTTAAGCAACAAAAATAGAGGAGTTACATCAAAGTTCAGACGGAATTGCCACTTCTTTTGGAACCAATCTCTCAGTAGACATCGTTGGTTCTATCCACAACTGCGGTCTCTACAAAGATGCACCTTTCTTGAGGATTGTCCATATAACCAGACTGACAGTAGATACCCCTTCCCAGAAAGGACTTCTCAGTGGGTGATAGGATCTTTTTCCGTTTATGAACAAACATAAACACATCGTCACATCACTCGTTATGTCCAACAGTTCTATGTATTCCTGCTAATACTCCTTAGTTTAGTTTGAGAAACGGTAATTATTGTTGCTAAAACCCCCAATGTATTGGGTCTTCAATATATCTGGTAGGAGCCCATCTTTGCATCATTAATTCTTTCTTCCCGATATTGATACCCCCTATCAGAACCCTGGCTTAGTATTGGACCTGATCATTTTGGAGGCCCATTCAAGTGCAAATTAATCTCAGGATATCTCCGGGTTTTGGATTGAAGACCAAATTGAGATTCCAAAAAGCCGCACCAAAATATCCATCAGTGGGTAATTTTCCCACCGAATCATAGGTGGTACAAACGGCATAAACGATCGGAACCCAGGCACAGCGAACACACGAGGCCGGCCACCAAGAGTGGCGATGTACGAGTGCGGCGTTGAGGGGCCTCATTCTTGTGGCCATTGAATGGAGTTCTTCACGCCTATTCTTGGTGAAATGATTGTTGAATTTGTTAGCCATAGCCTTCTTCAAGCGAAGCATACTGACAATAAAAGTGATGCGACCATTAATAGCGGGATCAGGCGGCAAGTCTCATTTTCTTTACCATTCAATTAACCAACCCATTGAATGTATATTGAACAAAGGACGCAGTCACTAGTTTTGTATGCATGTATTTGTATGATCCACATATTTCATCAAATTTTGTTGTCTCGATCATTTGTGTCTCCAAATTTCATCCATACCCACGTTGACAATTGTCAACTATCGATACTCCTCCAACCCTCAAATGTCATCTGTCCCTGAAACCCCGCGAAACCGTCCAGCGACCATTGTTCTCTGCAGGGCGTCAGGGGGTGCACTTCGTCTTTTCACACTGAGCCAAAAAAAAAAGCAGGGGAAAACAATACCTGGCCCCAGTGGAGATCATGAGAATGATATCCAAGTGTAGATGAATTTCAGGACCCTAAAATGGAGCTTACCGTACCATTTTGCCATATTTTGTGGGGATCTTCTCCCTTACATAGCCCTCACACAGGCCATACATATCGTAGGTACCTCCAATTTAGGTCCCTAAAATGGCCATTGAAGGCATCAACCCGAGTCTCGGCCCTTTCCGCGGTCCGCACGCGCCCAACAGCGATCCATTTGTCCATGCGTTTCGATGGTCTCAATGCTTGCCGTCTGGCTGAGAATCGCGAAAACTGTATCTCCAAAAAAAGGAAGGTACAACAGAGCCGCTGCTCACCTGCTGCTCCTGCAAGGGCTGCAAAAATATTCCAGCCATTGGGAAAAAAAGAACGACCCTGAAACGAACGTCAACCAGCAATCTTACCTCTGCTGGCAAAGGGACATGGTTCCTTTTTCGGTTCCCTATATGGTGGACGTGATCCAGTTAGTTACCCTGGCTACTCTTCTCCCGGTCATCACCAGGGACCTCCAAGTGCCATAGCTGCTCGCAGCGGATCCATCCGCGACGTTGTGCTCGGTTCACCTGGGCAGGAGTAAAGCTTGGGAGAGTACCGAAAGGACCACCCCGGGACCCCAAAAAGTAAAATGCCACTAAGCTGAAGTATACTTTAGCATGTATGTGTAGTATATACATACATATATATATATATACACATGCATACACATGACATATATGATATTATGTACATGTGATTGACACACTACTTATCTGGTTTGATGTGACTTCAGATCCTGAAAATTCTCGCTGATGGAAGTAGCTTCAGGCTTCAAGAAAATGGAGGATGATACACCAACAACAAATGGAGATGGGCCACCGGACAAAGCTATTGACCCACCGAAATGGCTTGCAATTTTGTGGGTCTACAGCTATGTTCGACCTACCCAAACCAGGATTTATATTGACTGCACAAGAGTGAAGATTTAAGCCCGAAATGATGGTTGGTTGATGGTGAAGACAGTGGTGTACCAACTGGTTCATGGGTTAATGGACTCATTCACTATGGTAACACTGCGCTCACCCAGCAGGGATGACAGATGGACCGACCAGCCTCAACTGAGTTGGGATGCTGTGACTCAAGGTACGATCCAATAGATGACTGAAAGCGGTTCTTCAATCAGCTTGAAACCTCTGACTGAAGCAAAATCAGCCCTGTGTAAAATGTGCTCATGAAAACACCTTTTTACCACCGGGATCCACTGGCCCTCAACTTGGAGAGCCAAATCTTCAGCCACAGACACTTCAGCAGGGCCACAATCAGCGCCACGACACTGAGGGCCACGGCAACGTGCTCCTTCATATACCTGGGGATCCATGGATTGCTTTCGGTCCAACCACTAGATTGGTGTCTTTGATGAAAAAAAACACCCAACCTTCAATCTTCATGCAATGGATTGATACTGTACATCTAGGCTTCAAAAACCCAAAAATATGCACGAATTTGGCATTTCTGGTTGTGGTGATGGGGGAAAAACATGTTACCCTGTCCAGTCAAACCAGTTCTGGCACTTGATTTGAGCCATCACGCTCTGGTGGGCTGGAGTTGTTATGGCTGTCTTTACTGAATCATCCGATTGGGTTTCCAGAAATATTCTGTGGCTCCCATAAATTTACCCTTTAGACCCAAAACAACTGGCTTACTCAGGTGAAAATTAGGGGGATTTGGTTCTTGGATATCCCGGCTACAGCAGAGTTGCTTCAGCATTTGGAAGATCAATATTTTAAAAATGTTCATAAAAGAGTATGCCTTTTTGGTCCTTCAATTTTGACTCATACCCATCATCATGGTGCTGAATCCACGTCTCTTCCCTGCCCTGCAGAAAACATCCGACCAGGGTGCCCGAATGCCGTTTCGGCATAGGGTGTCACCAACATGCCAATCATCAAGGCAATGCCCATGATCGTGGAACCAATTCCTGGCGTGGATTTTCTCAGTTGATCCCAGGGTCTCCACATCATGCTGACTCGAAATCCTTGGTGGTTTGTCCAAATGTCGCACCGGATGCAACAGAACTTCCAGGTAATTCGGAGTGTGAACTCAATAATTTCCGACTCGAAAATGTGGAAAGAATCTAAAAAGGCGCTTGAAAGGTTCATTCAGAGGCAACAGGCTTAAAGCAGCACTTCATCCAAATAATTGTCCAAATGATACAGAATACAGATCGAAGAGATTTAACGTGTGATTCTTCTGTTTTTTTTATCCAGCATACCCTGTGGTTTCATCGAGTCCTGTAGATCGGGCATAGTTGATGGGCTTGAAGTACTCAGCAAATTTCAGTTTCTTCCTTGGTGCACGGCGATGGTTGCAGGGTTCCACTTCTTTATCTCCTGGAGAAAAACCTAGGATAACATGGGTCCATGGCTGAACAAATGGCCACAAGTACTGATGGAGTTGCAAGTTTGGTCATGTTTGACTTGTTTTTACTTTTAACTGCTACCCATCACTTTTTTCGTGAGGGGTTACCACTGTTGAATGACAATTTTAGGTGACGTTCAACTCCCGAAAACATGGGAAAGATAGTGAACCTGACGTGTGTAGTGCACAAAGATGGGGATTCAAACTGATGCCTTTGACGCTACAGACCAATCTTCAAGGTCCATGTTGGATTTGCGGCTAAACAAGGTGTGGGAAAACCTTGGAGTGGTTGTGGCAAAGAAAGCAATTCTTTGCATATGAAAAAAATGTTGATCGGCAGTTCCAAACTTGGAGAGGGCCTCAGGAATATCAACTCTTGGCTTCTTCGTCCCTAGAACTGCTTCCGGACACTAGGAGAGCCAGATGCAAAATGTTGAAGCCCTGAGTGGCCATTGATGAGCCATTCCCATGAATTCTTGAATTCTAAGCAATTAACAATGGTCCAAACAGATTTCTGATTGTTGCTTATTTTATCCAATATTAGCAAACAAGCCTAAATTGTGATTCTTGAATTGTCATCATAATCCAAACAGCCCAGTGTTTGCTATTTCAAGAACTGCTTCTGGCAACTCTGTTGAGAGGTTGACCTCTGCCCTCAATCGTGGCTGGTGACTAGCGGCTAGTCTCTCTGATGTTGCTCATATATGCTCATGTAGGTACGAGCCAAAATGGCGAACCCGCAAACTCCATGGTATTTTGGTCATCTTTAGCATCCAACTATCCAATTGCAGGATAGCTGAGGGCCCCCAATTGGTGGTATCCAGATTTGACCCTTACCTGCATCGTGACCAAGAATCTCCGGAGGTTGCAGAGTGAAGCCACGCCACTCGTTGCAAGGAGAGGAGAGGATGCCTTGCAGTCCAGCCCTGAGGGTTTTCCTTCTTAGTTCCATTGACCAACCGAAAACACGGTTGTCAAAACTTGGGATGTTCCACCCTCTTTTTTTGGGCTTCACCACGTACAATGTAAGAAGGATCACCCGAATATGTATATATCACATATACATATATCATATGCATTATATATATATATATACGTGTGTGTGTGTGTGGCATGTTTGAAGGTTTCCGGGTCAAGCGGTCGGTTCAGCCAAAAGATTTTGCCACGCAGCAAGAGACCCAAATGGTCAGGCCGAAGACTGCTGCCTGCAGGGGCTAGTAGGGATGTTCAACGTACCTAGGAGAAACAAACACAACAAAATTCTAGTAGTCGCCTATGGAATTATACCTGGTTTATTGAAGAAATTGTCGAGGTTAGCTCTGGAATTTCCTGATCAGAAGGTCTTGTCTGCATGGCCATGAAGGTTCATCTGTACTTGCGCCGCAGCTTCTGCAGGCTCACGCCCAACAGAGTTTTGCTTACGCCAAGGTCGGTCTTGCCTCTCCCCTGCTAAAAATGAAAATGACATGTTCCAGGCATCAGGAAAAAGACTCTGTGTTGCATCATTCCTTTCCAATGCTGTGATTGTCAGCTCAATCCCAATTCCACAAGAAAAAACACCCCGTGCCACTGCGGCCCACATCCCAGAGGCTGCCTTGTGGAAAAAGGTGGTTGGGGCGAACAAGTCCAACAGGAATGGCTGGGAAAGACCTCGCGCCCATCCGTAGAGGATGTCGCGGACGACGGTTGGGATCTCAGCGCAGCAGCACAGATGGGAGGGATTTTGGATACCAAGAAACAGGGGATACAGACTTTGGCAAAGGGTGGAAACAAGTGGAAAATGGGCAGGTGATCAGACAGAAGAAGAATTCAAGCAACTGAAGTGACTATGAAAAATCGATGATGGGTCTCCGACTTTGCAACACACCCATAAGCCCTATATAGATGAGTCAAACATCAATCAAGGCTATTTCACGCAGCTGAACATGCATTCATGCTGTGCGGCCACCCTTAGCTTCTGGATTGAAGCCACCATGTGTGTCTGAAGCCGTTGCCCCCACAGAAAAATCTGAGATATCCTACCTGGCGGATTCCACTTACCAGTATCACAGTTTCTATTCTACAGATCAAGTCTTAGTCAAAGGGGTTCACAAAAAATTGCGGACGCTTGAGCCCTATGTCCCTGCCAAAGCCTCAGGAAACGCTCAGGGAGGGGAAACTGGGCTCTCCTCACGTAAGCCTGATAGAGGAGATCCACCTTGATGGGCCAGCCCATGCTCTTGCGGAAGCGGTAATTGGTCACCTGGCAACATGGAGCTGAGATACCAAGATGATCCAAGATGTTGGGTGAATGGGACATGCCACTTGTTGTTTTCTAAGCGGGACTATATTCAGGATTCGCAAGTGGGACTATTTATCGGGATAATTGATGCCTCAATTCACGCTACTGTTGATACTTCTGTTCAAGAAATTTCTGGAAGAACGATTAAAACGCATGTTATTTATTGAGGCCGCATGAAAGTAGAATGTTAGCTACCACATCAAACTAGGACAATCCGTTTATTTTCGACCAAGGAAAATCGAATAATAAATGACTTGGAGAAATGGAAGTACTAATATGAAATCGAACCATGTTGACCTTTAGAATCGAAATCGCCTTTCAATGGCTTTTGTTGACTCTGTTGGGTTGCCCTGTGGGCATCTTGCTTTCTCCAATCCATGTGTTGGCCCAAACCGCGACACTGTGCAAGCCAAGGTGCAGGCAACATGATGGTGCAAAACAGCCAGCCACTGACAAAGCCACCTCAGCTCGGGACAGGCAAAGCATCTTGGGGCCTGAAAGATGGCATCCCCTGAAGGCCTGTGTCTCAGGGAGTTCTTCAAACAATGTTTTGGGATAGACAGCCGCCAATCAACAATGCGAGATTACGAAAAGAAAAGTGCGAAGCCAAAAGGACTAGAAATAACACACACAAATCTCCGAAAAGCCAAACGAAAAACATCCCCAATATGTGCAGTTGTCGTTTTCCAAACATGAGTCTGTTCTTAGTGAAAACAATGATTTTTGCTTCAAGAATTGAAGTTTTTTTTCGCGGCAGACCCCTTCCCAGCCACGAAATGTTCATATCCAGGTGCTAACCCCAGGAGACAGCGAGGTGAACTGCATGGCCCGGTTGATCACCTCGAAAACGGGGAACTTCAGCCTTGGCGGGGCTTAAGTTCAAACATGACAGGTTCAATGGTGAAATCGTCCATTTCTGCAAGAGAGCCCGGGCAAACCCGGTGGCCGGAGTTGCGAAGAGGTGGGAAACTTATAAGAAAATGGAGGGCCTATTGGAAGGCAGCGTGGTCACCTGGTTCCTAAGGCAACTCTTTCTGGTACCATCCGGTTTGTTTGGATCCGGATCCCCTTTCTCCTGACCCACTTCCTCTCTTGACGGTGGCACCCAAAAAAGAATGGATCGTTCCAATTTGAAAATGAGCGTTCCCAAAATATGACCAGGTGACCAGCACTTGAGACTGGGTCATTCTTACCTCTTAGCCCTCAAAAATATTGACAGAAAAAAGAGCTCGCAATTCACCTCAGGAGCCAATTGGAAGGTTAGGGGGACAAGTAGCTAGAAGCAAGCCCCATTCTTTGACACATTGGGCATGTTTTTGTTCAAACTCCACATGTTTGGAAAGGACAAAATGGTAAATATTCCAGAAATTTGATGCACACTGCAGCTCATGATCTCTCCAGGGCAATTGATTGCTGGTCATCATCAATATCCCTTAGCAAGCAACTTCAAGAAACCCTCGGTTTTGATAGAAAGAAACATAGTCTCCGTTTCCGTCATTTTTTTGTCCTCCAAGAAAATAGCAAAACCATTACCCAGTGACATGTTGGTTGGGAAGGTGGTGAGGAAGAACTTTGCAACATCCGCGATCTGGACATCGTTCAAGGCCTGCAATGAGAGGTTGTTTTTTTTGCGGCGCATCATCCCAGCGGGATGGAAGAAACAAACTTGAAACCCACCCACACAGTTTGGGGGGGATTGTTGAGATTTTGTGACTTCCATACCTTGAGGGTTGTAAGCTGCTTCCCATGTAGAGTGGGTTGGGTTTAGGGTGCAGGTCAAGACTGAAAGACCAACAATCGGAATGAAAACCTCAACAAACCTCTGTTCATTTCTGAGATACAGAATAGGGTCAAAGGACTTTGACCCACACCCATTTACCTTGGTCATGCCCCATCTCCTTCTGCCGCTCCCGACCTGAGAGACAGTCATTCTCTTCACCAACAATCGGTTCACCTCGTTGACCAGGGTGAGCATCCACTTGCCAACTGGGATCATAGAATACAGTGGGATCATCTAAGGATAAGGGCAAAGACTTCAGCACCAAAAAATTTGACGCTTAGCCGCTTTGCAAGCTTAGCCAATCTGTGGTCCTCTGGGTCTCAAATCGTGCCCCGTATCGTATGTATCCATACTGTTTCATGCAATGTGTGTTTTCGCTGCTCAACATCCCGTGCCTCATTGTTGAAATCACTATTTTTGCTGGCTGTGGTGAAATCCATATTTTGGCTGATTCACATAGATGCAAGTCACATCCCTACCTTTTTTGTGATTAAATATACCAAAAAATATCAAAAAAACATGCACTGAAGATGCCAAGGATGTTCCCATCCGACCAGATTTGACGAGGTTCCACAGGTTCGCTCATGGCCGACAGGATGGCAGCCACAAATGCGGCCTTGGCAGCTTACGGATACCCCATTGAATTGCCATTTCACTTGGAGTTTGATTATTGAATTATTGAATTTGTCATTCTTGGTCTATACGTACATCTGAACCATGGCCATATAAAATGCTGAGACATATTTGGAAAGTGAGAGCTGACTGATACCCAATTTTGAGACGTACCTATCTGTCAAATAGTTGTTTAGAACTTAGAACGTTGAAAGGCATCTGCCCAAGTGGAACCAACACGCAAAAGGAGCCAGCCCGAATGCGGAAAACAAGAGGGCCCTTGGCATCAGAGTTCCGTTCAGAAGGGATGCCTGGAATATCTTTAAATCACGTGGTCGAATTCACATTCTGGGTCTGGATATTTTGTTCAACAACAACAGAAACATCGCTGACTCTTGAGATAAAATATGTTTACAAATATCAACATATATGCATTGGAATGTAAACGTATGTTAGTGGCTGGTGGCCACCAAGTTGAGGACTCCTCCGATATCCAATCTATCCAAATTGAAGCGCGTGATCATTTGAGGCAGCTAGCTGCTAATCTTGGTTAATAATGGTTAATAATAGTTATGAATCGTTGAGAATGGTTAATCTTGGATAATAATGCTTAATGTTTGATGATGATTGGATAAAATGGCAATGCATCAATTTCTTTGGCTCAGAAGAAATACACCACTGATTCTGATCCATCTGGCAGGTGCCAAACTGAGCCAGAATTTTGTCACATCATTTCCTGACATCATCCTCAGCCTATCTTTCTTGTGGTAGAGCCACCCCAATATTTTGGTTCGTCAATTGTGGGAATCATATCCGATTCTTGCAGGAATTGTTCAAGAAAATCAACAGTTGAAAACCACCACGGTAATTCAAAGTATCTAAAAATGGTTTACAACCGCGATATTTGCCACTCCATATATTTTCCCAATGAAACCATGTTTAAAGAACACCAGAAGTTCCAAAAATAATCCAAATTCAAATTAGTAAATTCATTGGCAACTTGAATGAAAAGTCCATATTCTTTTCTCCTTCTCCCATGGTAAAGAAATGTAGAACTTCCTCCCCCAAAGGATGGTATGTTTAAGCTCCAGGCGGTGCAACCCTGCGCAGCTGCTGCGAAGACCTGGTTGACGGTTGGTGAAGTGGTGAAGTGTAAATGATCTTTTGAACCCAACAGCTAACGAACCAACAGTCGGGTTCATTAGGTTGGTGAACTGATTTGAGGTTTTTCTGAGATCCTGTGAGTTTTTGTTGATCTTTTTGGATGATTTTAGGTCCATCACCTGGTGACTTGGTGAGACTTGCCAAGCCTTGGTGAAGAAAGTGTCTCCATCATCTTCTGCAGCTTCCTCTGCTACCACTAGGGCACGAGGCACTGCACGAGGTGAGCACCTCGGAAACGGACAAAGGCTCCCGACAGAGTGGAACAAAGAATAACAAAGGTTGGTATACAAGGGGACAATTTTTTAAAACCATTCTAAAAGGCTTCAGCACACGATAGCACACGCTCTGCTTCTTCCACCACCTTGAGAGGAGGAACCACATGTGAATCATCCTTACCAAAGTCCCTTCCAGGCCAGGTCATCACCAGTCACTTTCCATTCACGTCCCATTCGCCAACCTCCACGAATCTCCACGATATGTCCAGTCCCGCCCACAGGAGCACTACCTTCTGACCAGCTGATCATTCTAATCTGGCTGGAAATCCCCCAGTTTCATTGACGATGATCCTATTGAAGATGTGGTTTTGTCTGAAAAATTTACGGGAAACCCCCCAAATCCTATGGTTCATCACCATTTTCGCCGCAAAAAATGCCATAAATTGTGAGAAATTCGGCATTTTGAAGCCCAAACCCAACAAGTTCTTCCAAGGCGCAGCAGGGTGCAAGCCAGGGCCACCAGCAGCAGCAGGAATCCCACGTTGGAGCGACGAGTTGCCTGGTTTGTGTCATCATTTTTGGTCCCATTCATGTGGCAATCTTGGGAACTCAGGTAAGGCGCAAGTCCTTGCAGGCCCACATTTCTTGGAGATGGTTTGAGGTCCTAAAAGTGCACAAAACATCGAGAAAATAAATGGGCAGGTTTGGGTTTAAGAATGGGCTACCCATCCAACCCCCGAATTCAATTCTTTGGTTTGTTGAACCATCTATTTTGGAGATTGAAACAGCAGAAAAATCGCGGTGCCATAGATAGTTATATGGATATAAGTCAAAACCCTGCTACCTAGTGAACCCGAAAATAGCTGGTAAATGGATGTTCATCCCATTAAAATGGATAATCCGCCGACCCCGGCAACGCAAGGGGGAGCGCGTCAGGGCAGAGAGGTACTACAACACAGAGAGGTACTACAACAACAACAACAACAACAACAACANCGGCAACGCAAGGGGGAGCGCGTCAGGGCAGAGAGGTACTACAACACAGAGAGGTACTACAACAACAACAACAACAACAACAACAACAACAACAACAACTACAACAACAACAACTACAACTACAACTACAACTACAACTACAACTACAACTACAACTACAACTACAACTACAACTACAACTACAACTACAACAGCTGGCAAAAGCTAGCAGGCAGCAGCAGCTCTATATGCAGCTAGCAGGCAGCAGCAGCAGGCAGCAGGCAGCAGGCAGCTGGCAAAA
>BGPT01003420.1:19527-40971 GCA_003297045.1 Symbiodinium sp. clade C Y103 | reverse complement strand
CCACGTCGCACTGCATGTCTCTTGGGGTTAAAGAGGACTGCAGAAAATCACATTTGACGTCATTATTGCCAATTTGATCGAATTTGAAGAATCCAGTATATTTTTAGATGTACGATTTTCTTTTCTGATCTTGCTTGGGTGTAAAAGGCAGTACAGTTNTCATTATTGCCAATTTGATCGAATTTGAAGAATCCAGTATATTTTTAGATGTACGATTTTCTTTTCTGATCTTGCTTGGGTGTAAAAGGCAGTACAGTTGACCCACGTTGGACCCATGAAATACAGGCAAGGTCTAANCGTGGTCAGCGTGGTCGGCCCGTGGTCAGCGTGGTCGGGGCAAAGAATGGGATTTACATAGAATCCATGGCAAAGAATAGACCTGGGACTCCCTGGGTATACATTCTCAAAACAGTTGGTAATGAACTCATGGTCAACTATTCGAGTTAGCTTAGTTCCTCCTTTGACTGATGGTCAACGATGAGCGGGGTTGGCGATGTCCTGGTCGACAACTCATGAGATCATCGACGTGGTGACCAAGACTGGTTGGTGGTTTCAACCCATCCCAAGAATAAGACTAGACATCATGGATCATCATCCAAATATATATATATATATATACATATAATATATATATAGATGGACTTAAAATTAAACATGTTTGATAGCACCAACCAGAAGAGCATTTGGCTAATGGGTAACCCAGCAACATTAAGTCAAAAACATGAAAGTAAAACCATATAATATCCAAAACTAATCTTATACCTGCCCAGAAAAAGGTTGGATATTGTATACTGTATAGAAATGAATAGAATGATATAGAATGATATAGAATGATATAGAATGATATAGAATGATATAGAATGATATAGAATGATATAGAATGATATAGAATGATATAGAATGCATTCCTTGATTGAAAATCCTAGGCCTTCGCAGTCGCCTTGGAATTCTTCTGCGAAGCACTGCGAACTTCGCGGACGAAAGGCATGAAGTCAAGACCTTGGCTGCGCGCATGCTTGAGGAGGTCGCGAGTATAGCGCACAAAATAGACTTGGAAATAACGGCAAAAAAGCACCTAGACCGCCCAGACTCTAGATCCTTGTCAAAAGAACGAATACCACCCTTCCACCAAAAAGAGATGAAATACAAGATTAAAAAAGTATACTGTATTCAATTTACTGCCAACCGTTGGTACATGAGTCCTTTAGAAAGAAACACTTATATACTGTAATATTCTCAAGTCTAAATATTGGTGGAAAACAAACCACCAGCTAAACCAAAGTCTACCCAGAATATGAGGTGTCATCTCATCCACAATCTGATATAGCACTGACTCCGTGGAATCTTCAGGCGGAGAATATGGAGGATGATTTGATATGGATTTTAGAACACACATATAGAATACCCAGCAAGTTTAACTCTTCTGTCTTTCTTTTTGTCTGTATTTCTTTCTACAGGAATTCCCCACATAACCACCAAAAAAACATATCTTGAAGCACCCCTTTCCGCTTGACCAAGGAACCCATGAAGGGGACCAGGGCTGTTGGCACCTTCACGCCTCGGTTGCGGATGTTGGGAAAACCTCACTGGTTCAGCACCCAGCTTTTGGGGATCAACACGCAAAGGTACCCTGGCCTTTTACACCAAGCTAGCTGGCAGCTATGGATGTGACCTCGGTTCATATTTGACAAACCATAGACTTTGACCCATCCAAATCTGTCGGTCACCTTGTATAAGGGACTACCTGATGTAGCATGCTTCATGAGGGCATGTTGAGATTCCAAACCACCAATCGGAACCACGCGTTGTTTTACAAAGCCATCAATGTCACTTGTACCAGATGCGTTTGAAAGCTGCTAAATCATGCCAAGAAAATGCTCTGAAAAAAAAAAAAAAAAACTTTCATGATGCTGGTACAGGCGTGGGGACTCCAAAGAACAAGTCATCTATACTGTATACTTAAATCCACTAGCGAATCATCATGTTCAATATAATAATTTGAAATGCCATTTGCTTGGTATACCGGATTTTCATCCATGTTCAGACGCACCCATGCTTGACAGTGTGAACCAGCCGCAGTCACCTACTACAGCCACACCACTCCTCCGCAGCGAGTGGCCAGTGGCCGTCTGGTACGTTTCCTGAGAGCTTGGGACATCCCAGCCGGCAAGAAAAACATGGCGCCTATAACAACGATTTGGTGTGATGTGGGAGAAAGACTTGACATTGGTAGAAACCACATTCTAAGTGCATGTGCATGTATTTCCACTTATCACTTTTCACCCACAATGACTCTGTGATGGTCCATCTGATTCAGTAGAAAGAAACCGACAGTTGGGCTCCATGCCCTCAACTTGGGCGACCTTATAGGAGTCGAACCTGGCAATTAGAACATCAGCCGATGGATAGATTTGGATAGATGATGTTGCCACTGAAAATTGAACATGTTCCAACAAAGTTCAAAAATCCCATGTCATTCGGCATGTCACCTACATATCACTGTCCATTCCCAGGGTAGATAACTGATAACCACAGTCTGAATCTGCACGATTGCTCACGTTGTATGATCTTTGGCAATGTGGCACAGTGCGTTGAAGCAGCCCAAGCTATGCAGTCTGGTACACTTTGAGTTTCACAAAGCCATCAGGAGTCTTAAATTAAATGGGTAACCAGGTCCAGCAGATTCTTCAAATAGACTGGAACTAATTCAAGGATTATGACTCCCTGAAATAGACCATCAAATTGCAAGGTCCCATGGCATTCCAATGTTTATTTTGTGAAAAAAAACAAATAGCAAACAAAGCTCAGCCACTTTGCATCATTTCTTTGGACACTTTTACATAAGAAGCAACCTCCTTTATCCTTACCAACACGTCACATCAAACTGTCCAGATTCTGCTTTGCTTACATCTATTCTTATATATCTCTATAATACAATATCATGCATAATAATCTTCAAAAACAAATCCCAGATACAGCCCCACTACATGCCCCTGAAATGCCGAACCAGTGTTCCAGACCGAGTCTCCAAGATGCAACACATGCATCGGCCGGAGGCCACCAGGGTGGAGTTCAGCATGTGAACGAAGCGCGGCTTCTCCTGCGAAAAAGAGAAAAGGCCATGGATGGCCATGGTCAATGGGTTGATTCAAGGGAAAACCTACAGGAAACCATGGTTTTTACATTTTTTTACCATAAAATATAGGGCTTTTCTGTAAATGTTCCTTTCAACCAATTCTGGGACATGGAGTTCATTGCAGATCCGACAAGGAAAAACGCCAGAGAGGGGATGAATACTGGATATTTGGAATGACTATATGCTAAGTGATGGGATCATAGTCCATGCCAATGGTTACTATAATCATATTATAGCTAAATGATTAGCAGATTTGCTAGAGTTCAGGATGGGCATTGAAGAAAATCACCAAATCTTCCAAGGCCATGTGCTCCTACCACATCTGGTATTGCAACGGTATGGTCATCCCACCTCACCAAGCTCTTTGTGAAAGCTTCACATCTAGGTCATGGGTCAAAACCATGTCTCCTTGGTGAACATTCTACAATCAGGTAAACATACTGACATACTGTAGTCTCTCCAGGGAGGTGCATTGACTTATCTTTCATAGCTTTCAAGTTTTCACACTAGGCCATTTCTACCTACAAATTCATCCCACTATGGACCACCCCCAAGGGAATACCCAGCTGGACCCACTGCTGCGCTGAAAATCCTTCAGCTTGCGACTGCGGATGTCTAGGGCTCGGGATTGAAAGTCCGTGCAGTTGGAGCAGGAGACCAACTCCTTGTACTCGCCCGAGTCGCCCTGGCGAGTTCGCCAAGCTTTTGATGGAAACCATCAGCAAGAGGGGGGGGTAATCTTCAATTTGGAATGGATTGGTTTTCGTGCCAAAAAAGGGGGACTACCATGGACAACAATGGTTTTGTGTATTGCCACATGATACCACAAACAAACAGGGGGGTTCCTTCAAGGATTCCCTTCAATTCTGGGAGAAGGGGATCCACTGGCAGTCAGCCAACTCAGAAATGAAGGGAGGAATATCACGGAAATTCCCAACAACTGAAAGCATGGCAGGTATTTCACAGAATCTATGACGTTGTTTGTTGTTTTCCAAAGGACGCAAACAGGAAGTCAGACTGCGTTTTGGCCACATCCCCACATCCCAAGATGTTCAGCATCTGCCTGGCTTGGAAACCAGCCTTCCAAGTCAAACTTCATCACCGCCTTGGCTGATCAAACACACCGGAAAGCTTTCCTCATTGGGGCACCTTTCATCAGATTCCTGGGTTGGGCCCCACCCTTTCCAGGGAAATGTTCAACTTGGAACCCAGAGCAATGTTGTGGGATGGAAGGCTGCGTGCTGTGGTCTTTCTTGTATTTGTTCGGCTGAAGCATAGCATATAATCAAATAATAAAACATGTGGTGAGCGCTTCATCTCTAGATGGCCAATTCTAGGCTACAAGTGATGTTCATCCACTTACGTCTGAAAATCAAACCATGCTATCGCATGTGTGCTTGCCATTCACTGAGGTTTCCCCAGTAGTAGAGTGCCCTGTTGTTCCGCCGTTGTTCCATCCAAGCATGAAGACTGAAGCGATGAGGCCTCAAATTCCAACATCATACAATGTATGGGTTGGTAGAGGGTCCAAACTGATAGTTATCTACCAACTACCAACTCAACCAACTCTTGGATTCATGGAAGTTTACCATGGATATACCCAAATAATTGTATTCTTCCAGTAAAAAATGACTCAATATTCCCTATAGACGATTCCCCAAGTAGTGGATTTCCTATTGGGAAAATCATAAATCACCTAAACCACACCAAGTGAATCAACCCAAAACTTGACCCCAAAACACGGCCCTCTGAGCATTCCAACCGCATCATTGAGTTCACCAGAGACCACCTTCACCACACCTCAGCCACTGGTGACCGCCAAGGTCCACACGCTCTGCTACAGGGGGGCCTGATGGATTTGGTAGAAGAATGGGTTATCATGGGTTATCATGGGTTATCAATGCCAACAGAATGAGCAACTTTAGGAGCTTAAACTATCCATGTACATGTTTGAGCCATTCTCATAGACAATCACAACATGGAATCAACAGGGAATTTACCAGGTTTTAGCAAAGTCTAGAGGGTTTAGCAAAGAAGAGGTTGGATTGAGAAAATAATGTCACTGACCAAAAAGAATGAAACCTCATGGACGTTTGAAGACCATGGTTCACAACTGGGTAGCTAATACGGCAAGACCCTATGGTTTGCCTGTGACTCGTAATTGATGTTGTCCTCAACGTCAAGATCATGTGTTTCATGATGTGATACATGGTGTATATCATGATGTAGATTACGATGTATATCGTATATCATGATGTATATCATGATGTATATCATGATGTATATCATGATGTATATCATGATGTATATCATGATGTATATCATGATGTATATCATGTATATCATGATGTATATCATGATGTATATCATGATGTATATAATGTATATACATATACGTAACTATATATATATATATTAAGAACAAAAAAAACTAGAATGAAACCCTAATTGAAGTATGTGTAGTTGTTCCATGGGGCTGGGGGATTTTATAACTTTTGATCACTTATATAAACCCTAAATGAAACCCTAATTGAAGTATGCGTAGTTGTTCCATGGGGCTGGGGGATTTTATAACTTATGATAACTTATAGAAACCCTAAATGGTTGATGGTACGAACCCCTCTGTTGATTGATGATTGGTTAAAGAAACATCAAAAACCCCGTGGTTTGCCCTCCGGGCAAACCACGGGGTCTGCGCGTAATCTTAGATACACTGAAGATTCCGCTACAGCAACAGCAACAACCAAACCTAGCCACTTACCCTTCACCAAAGGCATATCATGGGAATTTATAAGGAAAGAGGATACCGCACAATTCCAAAGTTGACAATCGTTTCAGTGGCACAACTGCAAGATATTCAGGGTGCAATTCCCACGTTTTGCCAAACCCACTCACATCATTGGCATTGGTGGATTAACGAATTATCCCATCTATCCCACTATATCCCATCATATCCCATGATATCGCCACAAAATCTGCTTGGTCTCCGACGGTAGGAGATGCCCAGGACCTCATAGAAGTCCTGGGCAATGCGAAGCATCTCCATATGCCTCGGGCTCCACCGTTGGCTCTTTGGGTGCAGCCCCCTTGGGGAATGGTCAAAATATACAAATGAAAATGGGGAGAATGAAGAATCTTCAATAATCATTGGGACATGAGACATAACAAATATCTAATTATCTGGTCCTTAGGGGTCCAGCCGTACCTTTTCCGAGTGTATTGGGGACTGAAGTATCGATTCTAAGGGGTTTAAGTCAAGTACAAGATTTGAGGATATCAATGGCTCTCTGTTGTTTAGCTAAAATGGTCATAAAGGGCCTTGGCTCCCGCTGTCATAAGTTGGTTTCGACCCAGAAAATTTGAAGTGATGCATGCACCTTCCAAACCGACCAGCAGGTTCACTGTGCTCCAGCAGAAAATGAATTGGACCGTGCAGGATCAAACTGTGATACGTCATGGTAGTGATTTACTAAATCTAAAGTACCCTTCAGTAATCAAACATGGCAATGGGAAATCCCGATAAATAAAGGTTTTAATGGGAACCTCACCTGCAAATATGAGATTGTCCAGCAAGCCAATATTTGATTACCAGAGGGTAATCCTTTTTCGCGGAGTATTTTATAATTCTACTGACCCACAGTCGTTGTGAGCCGAACCCGAAACCAACTCTTGTGAAAACCAGGGAGAAACGGAAACCACAAAACCTGATGTAAAATTAGCACAAGTCCAAAATCGAGTATAGCGTAGGATAGCAACCTCCAAAAAGTCCATGAAGATCCTACAAAAAACGTGTCTATCTTTTTTTGGGTTATCATATATATATATATATGTCACAATTAAATAACTATATGGAATTAAACATGTGTACCCCCTGAAAGTGTCAACCAAATTACAGTAGAAGAGTTTGACAAACAAACACAATCACACACACATGCCATGACAATGCAGTGACAAGGGCCTTTTCGTTAAGGTTCCAGGATGAGAGAAGAGTGGCGTACTGCACAAAACAAGTGTTTCAACATGTCCGTCTGTTGCTTTATGTTAATTTCGTTGGGTCTCAGCTGCCAAACCCCCCCAAAAGATGAAATGGGTGTGTCTCAAGATGGGGCGTGTGAACAACCGCAGTTTTCATAGAGAAGATGATGATACACATTGACACAGTAATAAACCAAGAGAAAACATGGGATTTTGGAATTCCGATTCTCGAGACAAGTCCGTCCTTTGCCGCGAAGGTCGCAGTACCTGTTGCGCTGTGTCCTAGACATCGCGTAGGATGCCTTCGAAACTCAGCCACCAGGGATTGAACTCCCCGGAAATCACATTCACTCTGAAACGGTGAATGAGGAAGTCACATCCACATGGAAAACTACTATCTTTTACTATGCCAGTGTGATCTTTTGAGGAGAACACCAGATGCCAGTCTGAGAAATCTCCGGCGCAGAAGATCTCAATGTGAAGGTCTTCTCTCAATGTTTCTTTAAACCTAACAGGGGCGGTGACATGTTCACTCTCAGCATCACATAGCATCATCAACAGATGGGGCTATGGGTTTTGAATATCAATTTGAAGTTGAAAGGTTCCAAATATCTTCAAATCCTCAACACGGGACATTGACCAACCCCTACCTGACGGCAAGCAGGTGCAAAGCAAACTGGGTCAACCGATATTCGATCCAGCAGTCTACTCGCAGTGTCGCACCGCCGAAGGGACAACCACCGCTCGCGAGCTCGTACAGATTCTTGTAAGCGTTGGCATCCCGTGAGGACAGGGAAACGGAGACCCAGTTGGCCAAATAGATTTTATGCTGATGAACCCAATCCTTAGAATTGCTTAAAGACCACAATAAAATATCATGTTCTTTTCCCCAAAAGCGTGGACTAACCACTGGGAAAATTCCTAAAAAAACAATCAAAAACATCAACAGTCATCCAGGATAATCCAGGAATCGTTACCATGACTTTGAAAATGCAGCTGACTGTTGTTCTTGAGCCACACATCAAATCGACTCTTCACGGAGGAGAACAGGTCCCTGGTGTGTTCTCCGCGCTTCCGTCGTTTCGGCATGTCCTCCACCTCCAAATCTTGCACCGGAGCGAAGAAGGAATCCCTCATGTGATCCGGCACGTTTCCGATGGACACAAACTTGTTGATGAGACTCCTATATCCAGGATTTCTTTGAATCAGATCGCCACATGAACTTGCCCAAGACGTGAAGGAACACCATCATGTGCACCAAATATGAATGTGACTACTTCATCAAATCAAGAATTCACTATGATTTGGGTTTGCCAAAAATTGGGTACCCAAACATTCAATGGTTTATCAGCATGTTTCCTATGACATGACAATTGTTTATGGGTGTACCACATCCTCACCCGTGGTCCTGTTGCTCACAGGCTCTGCTCCGGCATCTTGCCACTTGGTCCATAGAAGAGAAAACAATTCTGCGTCTGTGATGCATAGCAAGTTGGAACCCAACCTGGAGGTGTTACCCTCTGGTAAACTAACATAACTATGGAAAATCACCATTTATGTTTGATTTTCCCATTAAAAATGGTGATTTTCCATAGCAAGCAGTTAGTTTACCAGAGGGTACCAGCAAAGAATGGAGTTTTTGCATGGTTAACCGCATGCAACAAAGGGAGGTGTCATCTGCAACAAAATTGGATGTTTTTCACATGGTCCTACCCGCAAAAAGAGTGCTGTCACTGGATTCCTGTAGATATCCAATGATGAGCCACACATCCAAAGAATATGAAAATCAGATGGGATGATCATCTGATTTCTATCGATGCTCTTCACAAAAAGCAATGAATCTCTATTCTGCATGATAAACATAAATAAACCAACATCAATTGTCAATTGTGGGATTTTAGTGGATTTTATTCAAACTTTTGGAGGCGGAAATCATGGGAAAAAAAGCAAACAAACAAAAACAACCGACCAGCAACACTTCTTCCAAGAGTTCAGACTTCACATTTGGTCGCTCTGCTAAGGCTACCTTGGCCTCGACCAGAATCATCTCTTTGCATTTCCTCAGGCGCTCTGAGGCCCAAAAATAAAACATATTGTTTGGTCAGAGGCTAGTGCCCATCATTGCAAAGTCGCAGTCAAGGTAATTTCCTTGAGACACATGTACATATGATATTATGTCATTTATACTTATATAACTATGTAATTATATATATATATATGTACATTGTACTTATACATATTACTGTATACTATTCTATACATGTTTGCTGTAGTTGATTATAACTTTGTCATACTTTATCAATACTCAACCATCTTCTGTGGTGAATTTCTTGGGCTGCAGGCGCTTGCAGGTCACATGGTTTCTGCCCAAGTTTCTGACGCAGCTCTTTCCACTGAAAATGATCTGCACTTTGGAAGATCGCCCAAGCAGTTTCTGGTGTCAGTGCGTCCTTCAGGAAAAGAGGTGACTATGGGTCAACCATACTGTAGCTATTGGGACATGAGAAAAGACTGCAACTGGGGATGTGCAGTTGGTCCATCACCAGAACAGCCACGACACCTGACATGTGGCCAAGAAATTGCAATCTCAAGGAAACTTGAGGCTTAATCGGCTTAATGGTAAAGGTTCAACACAAGGTGTAAACAAAGAACACATACAGATTTTTCATGGACGCTGGACAACATTTGATGACTCACCATAGATCCTGGTGGCAAGATGTGACCGTTCCTGGTCACCTGGGATCATCCTTCAACCCACCCAGCTTTCCACCACGACTGGGGTGTTTTGTCCCGTCCTTCAACATGTCCAAGCACAAATTCTGGAGCTCTAAGACCTGGTACTTGTCAGCAATCATGCTCACTTCAATCAGCATTTCGGGCGGTGGATCCAATGTACCTGGCTCTTGATGACGAGTCATTGGGGGTACTCCAAAGAATTGGACAATTGGTTTCCTCTTCGATGATAACATGACATGACAATAACTTAGATGATAACTTAGGCCGTGGGGTTATTCCAACATTCTCCAACATCATATTCCCGTTAAATCCCCCCCAAAAAAGGTTGGTTGATTCTACCCCCGTCACTTTGTTGGTTGAACGCCCCCACCTGAGTAGAGAAACTTCAAAAAGATCGCCACGGCGTTGCTAGAGAAGTCCTTTATGATCACCTGCCAAGGGCTTCCAGCAGTGAAGATATTCAGAGGACAGGATTTGATGAGTTTATGCCTAGGCCAAGTGTCATGTTTATGGATGTTTAATATGATGTGATGTTTACAGTTAACACATGTCTATGCTGGATAAAGTATGATCTGCATACGTTATATATATATATATATATGTATATTATTATGAAGTGTTGTAAGGGCTGCGGCCAACTTTGGAACTTGGGGGCCCAGCCCGAAGCAATGTGGAGAGAGTAGCAAGCCATAGGGATATTTGACCAACAAATCCAGGGCATGAAAGACTGGCCAACAGCATGAAGATAGATGGACATGTCAGAATGCTACCATCATACTATGCGCATTAGTCAAAGTTAAGCCTAGGACACCTCAAGTTGACTAATCGTGTATATCCAGTACAGAATAGGAAGAACACAGTGGAATATGATACTACTGACTACTGGCAAAGAAAAACAAGACATGACGGATCCCTACCATTTACCAAGGTTAACTGTCCGGTAACCAAACATGGCAATGCACAATCCTCGCAATGTAAGCATAAGCAACGAAAGATCAATCTATGTTCTTAAATGCTTCAGGCTGAACCTTACATACGGACAATGACATGGTTCTAAACCCCTATTCGGAGCCTCCTTCTTTGAACTTTCCACGTAGTCCTGAACAAACGACCCTATGGTTCAATGGGTGAACTCTGCCAGCTGTAGAAATCCATTCGCCGACTCTAAAAAGTGAAAGACATTGAGGTATCATCACCCATTCCATTGGTTCAATCATGTTCAAACATGTTCAATCATGTTCAAACTACCAGAATTTCATCTTGAAAACCCGGTAATACCCATATAGCATTTTTAGGAACCCCAACTGACAACAACACCCTATTCTCAATGTGCCTCTGATACCGCTCCCACGAGGAAACCCGCTCGCATGGGAAGTCAATGGGAATTGAGGCAATGTATGGCCATCACCCACCTATGAACCAAGGTTTACCCGCTTCATTGGGCGGCCAATCTTTTAAAAACCATTGGAAATTCACCAAAGGGAACTGAATGGTGAAGAAAAACATGTATACAGTAGTACATCTTTTTTGTGCTAGCAATCCTGTTGATCCATACCTCCCTTTTGGATCCTTTTGGCATAAAAGTACGATTTATTAACCCATCAACCAACTGTTCACCAAGGTTTCCAGGGTTTCCCCAAGGTTTTCCAATGTCCTGACTGATCATCCTGTCAAAAACTTCCGACCACGAGGACAAAATTACCGACCAGACTTTGAACTCCGTCCGCTTCTGTGCCGCGGAACCGGAGTTCTCACCTCAGTGGCACACCGCAGCGAAGGCAACTTGCAAATTGCATTGGCCGAGACCGTAAAACATGGGGTGCCAATAAGGAAACACAAGTTGTGTTGCTTTTAGATCCGCTTTTTGAATCGTTTTGATGCTTTTTGCATTGGAACTTCACTGCCCTTTGTTATTTACAGAATGGAGGCCGTATAAAAGAGAGTCTAATCCAACAACATCCTGCCAAAGTCAGCCTGTCCATCGACATCTTTTCAGTTCCAATCGAATTCAGCTTTACATCTCAGTCCTTGCCCTTCAATTCCGGCTAACTCAACCCCAACAACTCCATGTTCTGGCTCATTTTGGGAGAATTCTTGACACCTTATGTTGGTACTTCGAATAGAACTCACCAGTCCGCCATCAAACAAAGCCCACTGTCGCCAGGCCACCGCCTTCAACAGTGCCATCCCCGGCCGCGCCGTTGCTGTTGACGTCGCCGGGAACGGCGGGAACGGCTTCTTCCACCAGCACGGTGAAGTCGCCGCCCTGGCCGAAGGATGGGCCCAGCTTCTGCCCCACCAACTGCTTGGCCAGAGCACTGCGATCCGCCATGGATGGGGGGCGGGATGTCAATGTGGTGCTGGAACTGTGTTTTGGGGCCTGTTGAAAGTGTAGTTGGAAGTTGAAAAGTTATGAAGGGTTGATAATTCTGCTTGAAAGTTGTTTCGAGAACTGGAGTGGAATGGTGTTGGAATTGAGGTCAGGTGGAAGCAATGACACAAGATTGCTCGATGTCTGATCTCTTGAACCAAATCTGACCAGAAATGCTTCACAGCGACTGCAGGAATTATTACCATGGCTCCAACATGTGCTTCGACAGAGAGTTCATCTTAGCCCCCGTACGAAGAAAAAACATGCTTTGCTGCTTAGTCATGCTTAGTCTATTTTCACATCTATGGCAAACATTGACTCAGTATGCAATCTACCAAAGGTTGGCCATGTTTGGTGGTTTCCGGAAATCTGAAGGACCAAACAATCATCCAGAATTGTTCATTTTGAAAGGGGAAATCAATGGTTTGGGGCACCCTTTTTTTTGGAACCACCATGAAACACCATGAAACACCCATATGTTTCATTTGTATATTACATTTGTATACATTTGTATATTTCATATGTTTCCCGGGTCCATCTGAGGTGTCCCTGCATCTCTTGACTCTTCTCATGGTCTCCAGTGGTGATGCAGAATTGTTCCACCTTTTCGAACCTCAAGGGGCTCAATGGAGATGCAAGCATGAAGTTTTTGGACGATGGGTATTATTAAAGGGGTGTGGGGTGTCGTAATCAAATTAATAGCTCTAAAATGCTCTAAAGATCTGAAATTACTATCACAATTTATAATAACTAATAACTATCATGGGGGTTGCAGTTGAGCAGTTGACAGTTGCAGTGATTCTAATAGGTATAGCCATGGTAAACCCCGTGAGAGATGGCCGTATAGCCACCCTTTCGGAAGTGGAGCCCCAAGGGTGACCGTACTCCCCCAACGAACACCTGGAGGATGATCTTCGCGATGGCAAAAGATGTTGTGGCCATCGTAAGCTTCGATGATGCTTAGTTCCCAAGAAGGGCTTGATATGGATATCTTAGGGGAGGACTTGAATGATCCTGGAAGATTGAAACCGGCCAGAAACTGGCTGATAAACCTTTGGAAGAGTTCAGAGAGGATCAATCAAATGGGTTTCTTAATTCGCACCCCTTTGAATTATTGGTTTCACCGTTGAAGAGTGCGAAAACTCGGACCAAGCACTTGGATGGAGTTTGGAGGGTCGTAGACTGCCATCTTTGATTACTATAGACTATTCTTTTTAGTGGTGACATCATCATGTATGTAGGTGCATATCCCAGTTGATTGATTATGTGTGCTTCTTAGATGCTGTACATCCCCACAAACTTTGGCTCACATAGCAGGTAACTTGGCTAACGACCTGATGTACCCCTGAAAACCATTCAACAGATTTCAACCGCCATTTTCAAACGGGCCCAATAACATCCGTTAACCAACCATTCCCGATCGTGTACCCTCCGCTAATCCAACATGCCCATGAAAATAAATTTCAATAAGATGAATCATCACGGATACCCCAATTTGATGGATTTTCATACTGACTACCAATTAAAATATCCATCAAACCTGTGAGTACGTCGTTTTTCCATGGATTTTCCCTTGATTCGCGGCTTGATTTCCGGAGTGTATCCTTCTTAGCACATGATTTTCCAACGAGAAGCTGATGAACTCGGAAAATCCCTTTGTTTTCCTTGCCAGCCTTGCCTAGCTCTGTCCTGCACGCTGCCGAAATGATGCATCGCCATCCTTGAAGATCATTGAAATTCCAAGGCCAAAAGACCCATGATTAAAACAATAACACGACCTTCACTAGTCACTGACCAACTATTTGTTACGCTCACAATATCTCACAATCATATGTAAATATTCAACTGTTGGTGGTATCCTCAATGTTGACCATTCCTTGGGACAACAATAGTGTATGATGGCTGAGAAATCATGGGGTATTTTGAGTTATCACCCAGTCACCTGACAATGTAATGTCAAGTCTTGGTACTGTAGATGTTCTTGTTCTCAAGATGGGGACTTCATATTGCCACATTTGATTGCTGCACGACCAACGGCATTCACCACATATGACCCATGCCTGCAATTTCCAGACCCAAAGATTCATCACATCAAATATCATATCAGTACTAAATGTAGACTCCTTGTATACTAGCGACCAAAAGATATGCCAGTATATATAATTAAATATGAGGCATACCTGCATTGAATATCTTAAAACCAACAAAAACACAACTCTGAAAAATGGGTCCAAGTTTGAAAAGCTTGGGTTCCATTCATTGGGTCCACATCTTTCACGATGCTGCAACTCCTGAAACAGGTGGAGATGCCAGCGTAGCGTCGAGGAAGCGTTTCTTCCTCTAAGATTTCCTTCCTTGGTGCGGTAAATGCAGCCTTATGCAGCTCGTTTTTGACTGAGTGTCAAACTACTACTCAGAGAATGAGTTGGAAATGTGCACATTTGTTTGAGGTAATATACCAATTCTTTATATAGGTACAGTATATTGAGGGTCTAGGTCTAGGTATTGGACAATAATCATCCCGCTTTATGGAGATCACCATCCCATCTGTGGATATATGGACATCACCAAAGGAAAACAACCAACCATGGCTCTTGCAATCAACTTTGCTAGAGGTATCTTACATTCCAACGTTTGACGTAGTGCAACACCATTACAATCATCAACCAACAACTGTTGGGTATAAATCCCATGATATCCCATTCTGTCATCATAAAATCTCCATTCCCCAGAAAATGGTAACAATCATCAACCTGCCATTTATAGGTTATGCACCCATATTTTTGTTGCTTAAACCTTGATGATTGTGGGTTGAAACGATGACTGTATATTCCCACATGTTTTCCCCATATATTTCATGGTTGGTCGCCATGTTTCCCATGTCAACCCAGCTTCGAGTGCAGCGCACACAGCGGCTGCTCGGAGGTAGCAATCAAGTACTGCACAGGACATCCAGTTGGTGAAACCACAATTCAATAGATGCGTTTATTTAGATACAGATATACATGTTTATATTACCCCCCAAAAGAAAGATGCTTAGATATGCTTAGTAGGATTTTACTTTGCTAAATCATTCTTTTTTTGGGGGTCGCAATGTACAAGATGATCATTTTCTCGGTTGAACCGTTCTATTTTCGCCGGTTCCTTTCAATCCTTGACCAGTGGTTCATGGCTCTTGGTTACTGGACATGAATGAACGGAATTTATTGTGAAACAGTTAAACATGAGATTTATATAACCCAAACAATAGAGGTTCTACCAACCAAACATTGGAATAACACCAAACATTGGAATTCAACCAACGAGAGTTTTTGTATTCAAAACTAAAGGTGGGGATTGAGTCAATAGTGATGATGAGGATCCAACCAGTTTGGCTCATACATTGCTAGCCTTGGATAACCTTCCAAGAGTCTGGCTGAATTATGGACAATAATTCACCCACCTAAGCAAGTTAAGTCATTGATACTGATAAGATTAAAGAATCAATATAACAATGAAAATTGCAACCAAGTTAAACAGTCCAATCAAAATTAAGGTCACTTGAGTCATCTTGCAATGGTTCCCTTCATCCTACCCATCTTACACGTCGTGACCTCGCCGCCAAATCGGTCCTTCTCTGCTTCGTCCGTTTCTCCTGGAGCTAATGCATCCCTAAAAGTTGGAAAGCTGGAAAATGTGGTGAAAACATGGGAAAACATCGTCGAACATGAGGGAAATACTGCTCTATCCTTTTGGGGGTTGAAAGAAATCTGATGCATCCATTTTTCGAGGTCAACAGTTGATCCAATGTTTGATTTCAGTCTCAGATGCTTTTCGTGGCAAGGTTCTTTGCTCATGAATTGGTCAGTCAGATCAGCAGTCACCGGAAAGTGCACCGATCCGTGAGGGATCCTTTGTTCACTTTGTAGAGCTGTTCATCAAAATCACTGAGCTGTGCCAAGTCCGACATCAAGTTTCTCCTGTGGTTGATGGGGGTGGGCAGGCATGGAACCAATGGGATAATGTTAAGAATCAATTAATGAGATATATATATATATCATATGTATATATATATATATATATCATATGTATATATATATATCATATGTGTATATATATATATATCATATGTATATATATATATATCATATGTATATATATATATATATCATATGTATATTTATATATTAGTATCATTATTATTATTATTGTTATTATTGTTATTATTGTTATTATTATTATTGTTATTATTGTTATTATTGTTATTGTTATTATTGTTATTATTGTTATTACTATTATTACTATTATGATTATAATTACTATTATTATTGTTATTACTATTATTATTATTGTTATTGTTATTATTGTTATTATTATTATTGTTACTATTATTGTTATTATTGTTGTTATTATTAATATTATATATGATAATAAGAATAATAAATAAAATAGATATAAATAAAATAGATATGACATCTGTACAATCCCTGGTGCCCTGGTGAAGAGAACAGGCATGAATGAGATTGAATGCGTACATCTGCCAGCTTTTTGAGAAATGAAGTAACAAAAAAGCAACTAGCCCCGAAAAAAAAAGGTGACCGTTTCGCTCATATATCCAAACTTTAAGATGATTGAGGTGTACCCACACCCAGATCAACTTCCTGTATTCTCACTTTGCACGCGTTGGCAACCAATAGTGGATACACATGGCCGATCTGAGATACCACAGGTGTCCCAAACGGGGCAACGGCGTCCTCATGAAGTAGGGTGGTTGCATGGCGCGATAGCCTCCTCAGGGCACAACCAAGGGCTGGATTTGTTTGGCTCAGATCAAAATCTAAAGTTGTGCCAGGTTTCTTTGGGTGAAATCCAGATTCATTGACATTCCAAGTTTCACCATTATATTGTGGCATCCTAAGTTTTAATGGTTACATGTTGCGTGGATAAATATGTATTGCCTGAGCCTGGACAAAGTTGATGACCCTATTTTGGTACTGAGCATGATCCCACTTTCTTGGTCCATTTGGGTTCCAGGCTTGGGAGATACCTCTGGATGCATTCAAACCTCGTTACGTATACGACAGTTAAAAATATCTCCACAAAAGTATGTGGATGCACTCGCCTTCTTGAAGGTAACATTTTCTGATACTCTAATCTTACCATATTTTAGCAACCAAACATTTATGTTTCCTCTAAAGTGTCCCTCAAGACGAAACCTTCAATCCTCTTCTCTTGGCCCGAGGAGCGTTGTCGAAGGAAGGCCAAGCCGAAATTCAGAAGGGCCTGGTTCAGCATCACACCTGTTCGCAAGTCACCAGCTATGCGGCTGGTCGCAGAATTTAAAAATCTGGCTGGTCATGGCTGGTCATAGATTTCCCGCAGAACTGAGGATAACATCAAGCACTAAGTTAATTTCATGCTTACGCAACAAACAATGTTGCTGCAAAAGGGTTACTCCCAAAACCCAAGATACAAGGGGAGAATTCAGAATACTTGCAAAGAGAAAAGAGGCAAAATGACTAATGTACACCCCTTGTGGCTATCATTCAACCCTGTGAAAGAGCGGAACAAACATCATGTTTTTAGGAACCACAAAAATTAATTCACAACCATTTCAATACGAACTTTATATACTGTCTTTTTGGGTGCTTATAACTGAGTCATGACCCAAAGCGAACCATGGATGGATTAATCCAGTGTACCGTAACAGCTGGATGGACTCTGAAGAACAACTTTTATCACTTTGGAAGGTTGCGAAGCTCCAAACACAGAACAGTGGGAGACCAAAAGCCAAAGATTTTGAGGCTAAAGCCAAAACAGTAAAGAAGAATAAAAACACTACACCCCATCAACAGCAGTCAACAGGTTCTTGCCGCTCAAGTTCAAAGTTTTCCTCCAGTATGTTCACCCAAATGATCCAAATGTTGCTGCTTCTCTTGAACGACGCAAGCGCGTCACCCCCAGGGGTTTTTTCTCCGCATCTGTTGCGAAGTCCGCTGACTTTGCAGCGGAGGTCCTATGACACCTTCACCACCTCAGAGATGGGCTACTGGCCACAAAAAAATTGGAGATTTTCATCCATGAAATGGGAATCCCTATGAATTAATCTCGGGTAGACAAAAAACAGTTATATAGTTATATATCATATATATATATATTATATATATGATAACTTTTGATAACAACAATAATAATGAAGAAAACATCCGGTCAAATTTCAGGGCTTGAACGTCAAAATAAGAGGTTCCTAAAACATCAAACTGGCCATGGGAAAATGCGAAGAGGATAAGAAATCTTTGGATCTTCGGGGTTCCAAAACTTGAAACGAACCCGTAGGAGTAGCTCCGAAACCTGAAACACCTTTGGATTCAAAAGCCGTCTGTCTATACTGATGGTTTTCTCTCCAGTCAAGGTTGCTCCAAACACCACAGGTACAAGGGGGGGTTAACACAGAGGTAAAATGACCAACTTACCCCCTTTGTGGTTATCATTTATGAGATGGAGCAATCCTGATAAATCTGATAGTTGACAGAAATGACCCATCTCTGTGCGGATCGGGTGCCCCTAAATGCATACATCACCATATTTACCCTATCAAAATGGCCATTGGAGGGGTATACCGGGTATACATCATTTTCAGACACATTCAAATATCAATATCCCCATTTAATTCCCATTAAATCTCATTACATCCCGATTGAGTCACTATATATATATATATACACACATATACATATATATATATATACATATATATATATGTTGGTGAAATCCAGTTAAGGGTTTGCCTGGAAATGTGGTACCGGGTATGCAATATTTTTGCCATTTCAAAAGGGAACGTGGCGATTCACCCAATTTGGAGTTTTCCGCTACATTTTCAGACTTGCCCATTTTGACAGTTCATATTGTCATATTGTGTGTAAAACATTTCCTATAAAATCCCATCAAATCCCATTATATATCCCCTTTATACCCTATATAAATCTAGACTTAAGCATATTAAATCCCTCGATTTCTTGAGGACATCCTGAGTTTCTGAACCAAGCCACGATCTTTCCACGGAAGGCTTTGCTCTTGGACTTCTTAGTGTTGTGACCCCCCTGATCCTCGAGGGCCAACAAGGCCTTGGACGCATCCCCGAAGCCTCAGGGAGAACGGCCACAACGACATCGCCAATGGCGGCTCGGTCATGGATAAAGGTTGACTGTATATATATATATATATACATATTATATGTGTATGTGTGTATATTAGTCTATATATGTATCTTTATATCTATATGCGTATTATATATATATAATGATATGTACGTATATTATATATATATATATTAAAATATGTATCTAGCTTGACCAAAATGGAATATATCTTGCCTTATTTCAGCCAAACATGGGATATGACTTGACCAAACGTGTGGAAAAAGAACGATGATATATAATAATATGATAGCTCAACAATACCAAACATGTGGAACAAACATACAAATGCATATTACATGTGTCTCTTTGGATATGATGAATTACAACGGTGAGAACATCGGTGTACGACCAGCAAAAATGAGGTGGTTCATCCTACCAATCCCAGGTTCTCTAGCTGAAGTCTGACTGCAAAATTATCTACAGTTTATCACCCTAAAGATGTTGTGCTCGTATCCATTTACAGGCGCAGCTGTTTTTTCCAGTGCGTTGGGCCGAGAGTGCTAGTCTTGATCATTGAGGATTCATGCCATTTTTCTTGGTAAAATTATGTGACATACTGTGGATGAAAGAAATCCTGCACCAGTTGGTAGATGGTTTATCCCATTGTTTACAGGGTTTCAACCATGCCAAGGTGGTGCAGGATTTCTTCCATCCACCGTATCCAAGTTCTCCTTACTTTCCGATGATCTCCAAGTACCATCCACCATTGTTTGCTGCCCGTAGTTTGCGGCCTGTTGGCTTATCACTAGGCGAACTAGGCTTCCTGCATATCATATAATAAAATATTATCTCTGACTAAATCATACAGGTAACAGAATCCAACAAACAAACTTGGCGGCACAACATTGCATCCGTTTCAAGAGATGTCTATCTCAAATAAGTCACCATACATATCCAATGTTATTCATACCCACAACTACTGCCTTGGCGCTATAGGAAAATTCAAAATAGACCTTAAAACCAGGGTCTAAGATCAAGTTATATAGCTCTGCAGGTATGTCTGAAATATACGTTCAAAAACAGGCTGGGGTATCCACCTAAAAGGTCTAAGATATGTGACCCCCTAACCTCAACAAAAGAAAAATTGAGGAAAACATCAGAAGGAAAAATCAAAATAGACCTCTGCACTGCGAGGTNCTCAACAAAAGAAAAATTGAGGAAAACATCAGAAGGAAAAATCAAAATAGACCTCTGCACTGCGAGGTCTAGAATGGTTGGCTCATGTTGGCTCAAAATGTCATGAACGTCAACTTCGTGAAAGCGAAACCAATCNCAAAATAGACCTCTGCACTGCGAGGTCTAGAATGGTTGGCTCATGTTGGCTCAAAATGTCATGAACGTCAACTTCGTGAAAGCGAAACCAATCCCCAAATCATCGAAACAGCGCGTCATCTTTTTTTGCACTTGACCCAAGACGTTCTGAAATGTTATTCTCTATGTAGTGTTGGCTGATCTTTGAGGACATGTGGGAAGATATGATCTAAGACCCCAAGTTATGTGTGTGTGTGAGACTTCCCAGGGCCATGTGAGTGCTTTGGTTTGAAAGGGTTTGAAGTTGGGAACTTCCAACAATCAAAAAAACATAATCTACTTGACCCAAGAGGGTCTCAAATGGTTTTTCTCTATGTAGTGTTGGCTGATCTTTGAGGACATGTGGGAAGATATGATCTAAGACCCCAAGCTATGTGTGTGAGACTTCCCAGGGCCATGTGAGTGCTTTGGTTTGACAGGGATTGAAGTTAGGGACTTCCAACTCTCAAAAAAACATAATCTACTTGACCCAAGAGGTTCTGAAATGGTTTTTCTCTATGTAGTGTTGGCTGATCTTTGAGGACATGTGTGAAGACATGATCTAAGACCCCAAGCTATGTGTGTGTGAGTGGTTTTGTTTTTAAGAGTCTGAAGTTTGGGAACTTCCAATACCATCAACCCCCCAGAAAAAAAAAAACATAATCTACTTGAGATTACTTGACCCAAGAGGTTCTGAAATGGTTTTTCTCTATGTAGTGTTGGCTGATCTTTGAGGACATGTGGGAAGACATGATCTA
>BGPT01003419.1:5883-45883 GCA_003297045.1 Symbiodinium sp. clade C Y103 | reverse complement strand
AACCGCTCTGGGGATCATGTTTACCAATATTGCCAACAATCATGATACCAATATCGCGGACAGCGGCTGCCGAAGTCTGCAGTGCAGGGGAGCAGCAGTGCAGCTATCATATTACCAATCATCCCAATGTTTGATTTGATCTTGAATGAATGTTGCATAAGGTTGCCATATATGTGTGAGTTCATCCCCTACTAAAGCATGGTTTCTGGGGACGTCTAATACTACGGGGATGGGATTCATGTGGGAAATCCAATGCCATAAACAACTCGTGTTTGGGAAATCCCACCCCTTAAAATGGTGATGACCTGGGGATTGTTTATGGCATTGGGTTTGCCACGTTAATTGGGGAAAATGTTGTGCCACCCATTTCTGGCAATATTGAGGATGATTCATTGTTGGGTTTACCACATTCTCCGCCAATTATCTATGGTTAAATCACTATATCTACCCCTGTGTTTATGAGTATATGGGAAATTCTGATTGCGGCTCCAACTGGCTCCCCATTTATTTTCGGGAATATGGATGCCTCTGTCCTTCTCTTGACACAAACATAAAGGAGTGAGGGAGTATCAAAAGATTCTTTGAAATAGTTGCACCCAAGTTTTGTGGCTCACTTGCCAACATTTGCTGGTTGATAGCCCCATACTTGCTGGATTATCCATTGCCATGAAAGTGTGAAAATTGTGGGTACCATGATTTCTTAGCGGGTTTTGTAAGGCCTTTTATATGTTTTGATGGTTGGGGCATAGGGGTGACACTTCGCTTGAAGAAGCTGTTCAAGGTATCATTGGCAAAGCTTCAAGAGGTTGAGCCAAGATTCTACGACCTCCGTGGAGAGGCCCAAGGGTTGCAAGGGTCCTGAAGAGCAAAGGGTGGCTCCTGAATTTCTAGGGCGACTCTCAAAGTGCTTGGTGTTTGGAAGGCCTAATGCTCCATTTGTGTTGCCAAATCAAGTGCCCAAATTCCACCGGATTTACCACCCCAGCTGGACGCCCTCAAGCCTCCATCTCCTGGTTGACCGTTCTGCTCCAGCATCTGAGTGTAGTAAGCTGCGGCTTGCCTACCGCACCAGGGTGGGAAAGTGATCTTTTCCGGTGATAGCTGTAGCCAACTGAGTAAGGGCGGAAGCTGGGCACCAAGAAATTCCGCGTTGTTGCTCTATAAATATCTAAAGAATATGTGTTTGATCTTGGGCGCCTATTTCAAGTTTTCCTCTGGGCAAATGCTTTGCAGCTCAGGTACTGTAGTTCATAGAGAGCATAACTGAGATATGTTCATCAGGTCATTATGTCTGATGCTTAGATCACCAGGATCTCACATTAAGTTGGCTACATGTCCCAATATATATATATATATATCCCCATGATTTTCCCTATCTTTGATGGTTAAATCATGTTAAATCCCCATTTGTTTAGACCCCACGTAGCGCCCTGATCCAAAGTGACCTCCTTTGCCCCAGATCTCGATGCAGCCGTGCCAGGCGTGGAAGTGCCATGCGTTCGCGGTCCCCGCAGCGGTGCGCCTTCTCGTAGCATCTCAGGGCCTTCGGAACTGTGGGGATCATGTCATATCTAGGTGATTTGGTATATGCATGTATAAGTAAAATGTAGAGACATCTAATTTGCTATTTAACAACTATTAGATGCAGATCAAAGGCATGAATGGTCTCATAAACTCATCTGGAAGTAGAAAACACCCAATTTTCAAAAGTAAAACCATCCAAAAACTGGCAAAAACTGATGGGCTAGTTGCCTCCAGAAAAAAATCTGGCTAGAAGAACCTCGAAGTTGCTTGACAAATTCTTGGAACCAAAAGCCATGGCAAATGCAAACTCTCAAGAGACTAATAGCTATTCACCAGTAAATTCATCTACCATTCGCTCGCTTGACACCTTCTGCAGCACAAAGTTTCAGCTTACGGCCACAAAAATGGATGATTTATCCTAAACTCATGGCCATCCAAGTTATTGTTTGTTTTGCCCCTTTCCATTCACCACCAGTTGGGTATCCAAACTATCACCCCCCCCCTGGCCATTCCATGCTGACGGAGGCCTCTGATTTGCGACTCATCAGGTCGTAGCATTGCGCCATGGCGCACCACATCCGTGCGTCCTCCGGGCGGAGCAGCATGGCACGGCGGTAGTAGAAGAGGGCATAGTAGTGCAGGCCTCGGAAGCCATAAGTGGCGGAAGTTGTCAGGATATCATTGGGAGATAACGGAGGTAAAACCCAACAAGTAATAGTAATTACATGTAATTATTGGGGATATAAAGAAAGTATCACCAGCAAATTTGGAATCTAGCTGAAGTTCATGAGGATCTGATAAAGGCTGCAAACAGCTACTGACTGTGTTCTTAGTGGCTTATTTAAAAAAAACGGAAAGTCATCAACACAAGCACAACAGACCCGGCTCCCGGCTGCCACAAACCGAGGATCTCAACAGCTCATAGGTTTGCCCCAAGCCATACCAAGCCCGGTAGTCACGCTGATTGATGGTCACAGCTGTGCGGTAAGCGTCAATGGCCTTGGCTGGTCGTGGTGACTCCCATATCAACTAGCATAGTGAAATCAGGCTCGACAAATCTGTCTACCATTTTGAGATGAGTCATGATAAGGGAAATGAATTTGATTTTAAGTCGGTCTGTCTATTTATCTGTCTATCCATTTCTCTCTCTCTCTCTCAAGAGCATAGTCGCAAGCAGCAAAACTTGTCCCACTAGACTGGCCCAAAGATCCTTGAAACGAGCAGCTGCCGGGGTATTCTTCATCTCCATGAACTCGTGACCCATCAGAATCCATGCCTCAAACACAAGCTTCACCGCATGGGGTTATCACCCCACTAACAGTGGTTAGTGAAGTCTGCCTCGCAGCCACTGCTTGAACTGTGACGACCCGAAAAAGGTGACTGTTCGTGGGGAGTTGACACAAGATATGTCAACCAACAAACATTCCGATAGAACCTCAAACAACCAACCAATCGACTGGTGCTCAGGATCCCAGCAGAACGCCTGCCAGCTGCATCCAAGGGGCTGGAGTGAAGTGCCTATTGAGACTCAGCGCTCTCCTAGGGACCCAAGGGACCCGCCGTGAATGGCCACGCCCGGGCCCAACAAAAAACTAAGGTGAGGGGGGGGTCATCCCACCATCCTGAAAAAATCCGCAGAATGGGCATAGAAGCTTCAACCAGAAGAAAATACGAGCTGGACATGAATGAATCGCAGCAGTATGTACCGAAAAATGAAGTTTGCTGGGCCAAGCATCTGGAAATACACCACAGCTTTCTCGTGCTCACCTTTCAGGCTGTAGTAGTTGCCGATGATGCTACAAGCTTCTGGCGTGTACTTATCGATCCTCAGCTACGTTCAGAATCCGGGAACCAGCCCAGTGGGTGATTGGTTGCAAGCTGTTGCCTAGCAGGAAGTGGAGCCCAAAAAATATATATTCCAAAGGAAAATCATTACAAAAAGATGATGAATGTCTGATATCCATTCATTTTCAAGTTGATAGAATTATACGAAAATAATGCTTTCGTCTAGTCGTCTAGGTGCATAATGAATTATATACCCATATCTATATATCTATATATATATATACATATGTAAAAGAGATAAATAGATAATCTGACGAGCCAGAGAGTCACTGATCCTGCAGCTGAGATTCTTCACCACATGCCGAGCCAGGTGGCTCAAGGCTGCAGACCGCTCCTGTTGACCCATGTAAGGGACGCCAACAAGAAATGATGTGAAACCAAAGTTTCAAGATTTTATTTCTAGCTGTTGTGCCTCTTAACTTAGTTCTACTTGAAACCAGGCTCGCCCAGATCCCTACTTTGTTGTTGGCCCCTTGTTGTATCTCCTTGACGAAGAGGATGTTGGAATAGGTATCCAGCGACGTGAGCCGATATGGATCCTTCTTGCGCATTTCTTCGAAGGCCGCCTGGGAGGAGTCGAAGTTCCTGTCGGATGGTCGGCATGCAAGGCAACTGCTGGAAGAATTCTGATGGTTTATTTGGTGGTTCATCCCACTTAGTAAGTAGGTTGTAAGCCTAGTTATAAATGGGCTAAGTATTGTTGCACCTTGCTTAACATCAACACCGATCTGCCTGTTGTGGAGAAGAGTCTTTACAGGAAAACAGAGACCCTGTAAGTGATTTGTTTGCTCAGGGGCAAACCTTGGTTTCCTTAAGAACAGGTCCAAGAGCCCTTTACCCCAGGGTTTTCCAAGGCCCAAGCGAATCCTCATGTTGTAGAAACAGGTGGCCAGCTGCGATGTGAGGTAGGAGGACTCCGGAAAGCTCCCCCGCAGCATGACGTAGAGGTTCTTGGCGCTCTCATTGCCTCAGTGGGTGATCCACCTCACATCCCATATATGTTGCATTCCTACTATTGTTGATGGATATATGATGAAATATCTTCATATCGATATATCCAGATACACAAAGGTGTTTTAAGTAGAGGTATCTTCCGGTGATGGGTTTCATTCCCTGGTGGGTCACATCATCCGCCAGGAGGCGTTGAAGCTCCAACTGAAAGGCCGCTTCAAAGAAGTGACTCATCCAGTGGTTGGGCAACGTCCTGGGGCTGGCGGCATGGCTGGGTCGTTTGCTCCCCACGAACCAAAACTGTAGCTGCAAACGACTTGGCCAATTTCTTCAAAAATGTCGTTGCAGCTACATCTTCTGTTAAAGCTACCTCTTTCATCTTTTAACTGTATGTAGCTCCCCACATCTTCATCTTTCATCTTCTTTTAAAGCCGTACGCACACCAGGCGGCAAGTGTTCAGTTTGGAGAGTTGTTTGATGTGCAGTTTGTAGCCCTCAAAACCGAGATGATTCCAAAAGAAGTGAGAATCCATGGTTGGTAGCTGAGTCAACCCATCTACCTACATTATCGTAAGAATGCCAACAGCGACTGGGAACAGGCGAAAAGCCTAGCAAAATCCGCAACATAAACTGGGATGTATTTGGAACATGTCACTGCCCCTACCAGTTTCCAAAGCCCACTACTGTCGCGCACCATATCCGCCTGTCCAAAAGCATCATCCGAGCATCAAGTCGACACGACAATCATTCACATCGTTCAGGTCAGAAGATATGCCTTCATCTGAACACACTGCAAGCCCCCAGTCAGTCTCAGTCATCACATCCAATTGCAGCAGGCCGTGAAACATTTAAAGTATTCCATACTATTCCTATGTAACTCAGGCACAGTTGCCAGCTCAGTCCTTACAATGAAGAATGTCAACCCTGGATTTACACTCCCTGGACTGCTCAATCGAGGGAGGGCACCATTTGAGGTGCCAATGTCCACTGTTGGAGTGGAACCTGTCATTAATCCACAAGGGTTCAGCTTGGAGGTTTTTTGATCCCCTGCCAAAAGCACAACTTCCAGTTGGATAAATGATCATCTCATCTAATCATCTAATCCCAGAAAACTAAAGTAACTAAAGAATAAGTCTGTGGCTTTGATCTGTCCAGTTGACATTCTTCTTTGAAGACAAGATGCTGATGATGTCCAGCCACGCTGACCAGTTGCAAGGAAAGGCTTGCACCGACTCCAGCAGAATGCGCCGGGCATCATCCTTCAGCTCTAAACCCTTCAGAGTGATGCCGTAGACGTACAAACCTCCACGGACTCCACGGCTTGGGCGGATGGGGGATAGAATCTTCCATGGAGATATAATGTGAGTACACTGAAGGTATTGTGTGATATAATGTATGGAGTCTGCTTGAAGAATCTTAACAATGGTGTAATGCACCACTCTATTGGCATTCTTGATGGTAAAGTGATGATGATCCATCGGATTTTGGAGGTGAAATATGTTCAAACAAACCCAGCACGCTGAGACTCACTTTCTGGCCTGGCCGACACTCAGTCGGATTTGGTTGGCCACATTGTGGCAGCGCATTGGCTGACACAGGGTGCCATGACCTACGACTACTCGGCACAGTACTTGGACTTCAGCAATCCAAGGTCACAGAGCCTCCCATGCATCTCTCCCCTGTCTTCACTGGTCTTCAGCTTACCCAGATACTCCACTCCTTTCCAGCCCGGCTTCTTCTGGAGATCCAATTGCACCAGGCGTTTCTTTTTTTGGGGACGACCTGTGACCCACAGTGGGCTGGACCCTTGGCGCGTGTACAAACAATTGATCTCATGCAGCTCCGGGCTGTTCATCTCACAGTACTGTCGATGGAAATTTCTGACCCTCAGCCTTTGATCCATAGAGGCAACGTCCAGGGCACCTTCGTACATGGCGTCTTTCTCCGGCAGGTCCTGGATTTCAAGGAAAATGTTCTGAACCCGCTGCAGGTGTGGGCCGGCACCCTCCAAACATGGCCATTCATGACCTTGGACATCGATTTTCAGCAATTCGATTTCCACTTCGTCTGGCAGCTGCTGGAAGATGTCTGCCAGAGTCACCGCATCCACTTCAATCTTTTTGGGTTCTTTACCAACACATTCCCCATTAAAGACCTTTCCATGTCCTGCGCGGGTTCGCCGCAGGCTGTTGCATTCCTGTAAGGGGTGGACATAAAATGTGACTTTTGCCACTGCCACATCACTACACGCTGCGCGTATCATGTGGAACCTGTTTCGCGTCTTGTTGTGTGCCATGACCGCCTCCACCTCGTCGGCGAAGGAAGGCGTCGGCTCAACGGAAATGAGGAACAAATCGAGATCTTCTTTGAGATCCCGGCGGAAGTCAGACCTTCCAGCTGTTCCAATATCAAACCACACTCTCCGAAAACCCTGTGGGAGCCATAAGGGCCGGCTGGCAAATCCACCGGACCTGCCCGGTTCCGCCGCAAGGGGTTGAACCTCTGGGTCAAGGAGTCTTGTAGGCAAGCTGAGATCCCTCAAAACGGGGTGCACGGCAGTATCAAGATCGATAAAGTGCAGCAGCAGCAAGAGCAACAGACCAGAAGATGCCAAGATCAGCAACTGTTTCCATCTCAGCATGAAGCTGGTGGCAGTTGCAGATCTGCTTCATTGACTGTGATGGCTGTACAATCAGTTGGCTACTCAGGGCACCGCCCTATGCAATCAACGTATAGCAAATTTAACACAATGAATGCAAGCAAAAGGTGAAGAGAAAAAAATGTGCGTCTTCTGGCCAATTTGAATTCTGATGTTGCGTGGGAATGTTCTTTTTGTTGACACATGGGTTTGCGTGGATGATGTCTTTGAGATTCCTTGAGCATCCAGCACTCTTGTGGAAGTCTTATTCGTGCCCCCGGCCCCCAGCTGAGGAAGCAAACAGACCACATAACATACCTGGCGTCATAAACCTTGAGATCACTTGAATCGCTTTGAGATACTTTCGACCTGTGCAAGACCTGTCCCCCAGCACGGTGTCCTTGGTCTGTAATTATCTACAACCCTTGCCTAGCGTGACTCAGTGAGAAAGCCCCAACTGTTCCCATCTCAGGGTCACCTAAGCCATCTAGTCGCCGTTGCTGATGAAGCATTGACAATTCTTCCTCCAGCGTTCTCCTCAGTGCGTCAGCCATACTGCAAACAAACTTCTCTAAGAGGAGGATTTAACCACCAAATGGTAACTGATCCAGCAAGAGTGGGAATCTAACCGATCAAAGTCATCAGATATGATATGGGGTCAAGACTTTTTGGTGTTCCTCCAACAGTACATAGGACTTGGTGGAAGTATGCGGAAGTTATTTCCATTTGGGCCAGGATGGTAGCAAGTCAGAGGCAGCATAGAACTGCTGCCCAGTCTCAGCTCAGGGTTTTTCACCTGTCCTTTCTCCACCTGGCAGCCAGCAGCTAGGTTCCCACCACTTGGCCAACATCAACAGCATCCAACAAATGGCATCCACCCGCATAACTGGTTGCTGTAAAAAAGCAGTCGTTTCAAGCCCGTGCCTCACATCAAAACCAGAAACCAAGGACTTGGTCACCGAAGTCGCTATATAAAGATTTGTCTTAAACTGACCAAGGAAACTGACCCCATGTTACCATGTTTCTTCAGGAGATCTCTTCCAAGGATCGCAAGGCAGCCAAGCCACTGGATCTTGGACCTCTGCAATTTCCTCCTCTTTCCTCTTCTCCCCTGCAAGGTAGAGGGCGTAGGACCTCAGCCACGACCACAGTGGAATTTCAGGTCCACACTCAACCGGTACCCAAACCAAACTGCCAGAAACCAACCAAATGCAGTGCTCCATGCAAAAAGGATAACAACATTTGCGCATATATTTGTAAGACAAATCCTCTGGGTGAGAGAAACATGATCTCTGATTTCATTCGATTTGTCTAAGGGAAAATCTTCCGAAAACCATACGTTTTAGCCTCAAGCAATAGGGTTTCTTGTTTCAATTCTCTCACAAAAAACAATCGAAAAACAAGAACGAGCCAATGTTGTTATTGGATATTGGGCTTCTCACAAACTTGCCAGATAATTATTGGAATCACCCAAGTAGTGGAGTTTCCTTTAAATTTCCCATGACAAGTGTTTCCTTTGTCACCCACTTGTCGTTCCACCACGTTCTAACGCTAAGGCGCCGAAAGAAGACCGCTGCCGGAGACTGCTGATCCTTACCCAGGACGGAGGCGGCGCGAGAATACTCGCGCATACCCATATGCGCCTGGGCGGAGAAGAAAACTCCGTCTGGTGAATATGTGATTCTTGATTTCCATACCTCTTCAATGAATCTATCTATCTATCTATATCTACATCTACATCTACATCTACATCTATATCTACATCTACATCTACATCTACATCTAGATCTAGATCTACATCTACATCTACATCTACATCTACATCTACATCTACATCTAGATCTATATCTATATCTATATCTATATATCTATATCTATATCTATATCTATATCTATATATGCACATCCGCATGTACATACTCTATATCATCTATTGTTCAAAGTTGTTGTGCTGCAAAGCTCCATTGTCACATTGCTCCCCACCTTTGCGAGCATCAGCGCGCCCCAGGCCCTGGCATCATCCGCCGGCAGCGGCAGAGGCGCAGGCGCTGTCTCTTCACTGCCTGGAGCAGCGACGCTGGGGACGACTCTGGCGGAATCCAATGGGAGATGTAGCCTCTGGTTATGACTAAACATAGAAAATCCCCTATAAATGATAGTTTTAATGGGAAAAATCCACATAAATCAATGGAAAGTCCCCTATAAATGGAGGTTTTCATGGGAAAATCAACATAAATCAAGGGAAAGTCCTATGTGGTTTTAATGGGAAAACCAACATGAATCAACTATAAATAGGGAATTGTACTGGAGGGTATCATCTTGAAATTGGTGATACAACACCCGAAAAGGGTCTAAAGTGGGATTCTGATCGAGACATGAAGTGGAAACAGGAGGCAACCTCTGGAAATTTTCTTGCAGTTTGCTTTGGAAATGACAATTTTTCAAATGTAAATCATCCAACGATGGAAATTCCATCAATAGAATAGAACCAAAACAAAAATAGAGCGGATTGAACAAAGAGTGGTTTAGCCTGCTCATTCGGAAGTAGAACAAACACGAATGCCTCTAAATAAATGGATAAACCTGTCTCCCTCCAACAGGAAGACATAGAAAAACCGAGTTTCTAAGAAAAATGTTAAATCTAAGGCAATGCTGCCACACTTCTTGGTAATCTGAGCAGGCACCGGATAAAAAGCTCCCGGTTCCTCCAGCTGAGGATTTTCCATTGCCCGCCGACCTGGCAAAGCCGCCAAGAGCTCGGCAGCCCATTGAGCACTGCTTAGCAGCTCCGCAAAACCTTGGGGGATGGGGTGATGATTCCAACTCATTCCAACCCCATCGCAGGGAAGTATATGTTTGGATGTGGAATGGTGTAGAACTGAAAATAGGATTTACATCCCAAGTGGCTCGTTGGTAGGGAAAATGCTGATTTACCCTCAAATTGGGTTGAATTGTTATTCACCTGTACGCCAGGATATTGCACTCAAGCCTGCATGACTGCTATCATTTTGAAAGAAATCACTTGCATCCAACAAGCATGATTCAATAACCAGCAGAAATAACTCACTTCCTCCTAACATTCAACACGGCGCAGAACCCTGAGTTTAGTATTGGATCTTATCATTCTTTGGGCAGTAGTACTGTGGATAGCAGTGCCAATATCAGTAAATTGGGATCAGCATGAGGGGCTGAATTCTATACTCAGCGGGAAGTAATCAAGTCAGTTCCTATCCGACTTGTCATTCATTTAGTCCTATCTTATCAGAAAAAAATGATTCTCCTCTCCACTATTTGATGGAAAATTTTGAGGTATCCAATATTTTCAAACACAGCCAAATCAGTAGTCACATGGTATGCAATACCCTCTGGTAAACATTGCCATAGCTATTGAAAGTGGCCATAGAAATAGTGGAGTTTCCCATTAAAAATGACGATTTTCCATAGTTATGTTAGTCTACCAGTATGCCATCCCCATCTCCCGGAAATTTCCCGTGCCAAGGTACTGAGGGCCTGCACAGCACTCTGCAGCTCCAAACGGAACTCATCGGCGCTTGGCAGCGATGCCATGCCGCAGCGGCGCAACGTGGGAGAAATGTGGGTTATAACTCACTATAAAGTGTGGGTTATGATGCATAGTTAGTTATCATAGGTTATATATATAAGTTCCTATGAAGTGGCAGTTGAGTTCATATATGAAGTTTATTGTACCTCACTTATAATCAAGATATAATGTAGTTTAAGTTGCAATTGGCTACTATAACTACTTGCACTTCCAATAACTGCCAATACCCCCTCCAACCACAAGAATTGAAATGGTTGACTCATGGTGAAAAGCCGGTCAACAGTGGGTTGTGAAATACCTTCCAATGTTCACAGGTAAGGGCAGTCCTTGCTTCCATTGCTGTGGTTGGGCTCAGGCCAACTGTCAACCCCAAAAAAGTGCCAGGCACTTGCATGGTAGGTCTGCAGGCCATGGACTGGATGGGATGGGGTGGTAATGTTGAGCCTGCAGAGTGGTGACCTATGCCATCGAGAAAGCTTCTCCCGTTGATGCTGTGCCATGTTGTCTCTATGAAGCGGCTGCAGGTTGCCGGGGAGTGTTTTTACATCTGGGTCACATGCACCAATGGTAAGTGGATCTGAACAAACGCATGACAGCACCTGGTTCTCAAGGCCAGGGGGAAAAAAGGACCAGCCATGGGGGTCATGCGCCACATATCCTCCTTCTCAATGCCAGGCAGCAGCTCGAAGTAGAACCAGTCTACACCTGCAGGCGGGTCACTGGGCAAAAATGGAGACGCTCGGCCAAAAAAAAACAAGTCCCGCCTGCTTGGATCTTTGGGGCAGCGCGCTCCAAGTCCTGTCCACAACTGGAAAGACTTCATCAATCTATATTGAGTGTAGCAGAAGCTGTAAGAGGCCTCAGACCCATCAACTTGTCTCCAAGCCAATGGCAGTCCATATGCCATAAATATCTTCCAATTACACATAGAAAATTGCCAGAAACTCGGCCTTTTATCATTCTTACCCATGAAAATTCTCAAAAACCGGTGGTAAATCCTCCGTGGCTTGAGACGGGGCGGTGATCTCGTCCCTGCCTTCACCACAGGAGGAGGCAAAGGGTTCTCCTCTGCTGAGGCCCACCTCTGCTTGTGGAAATCCCACATTGGGGATGATGTGATGATGATATCTCCAATATTTACCCTCTGGTAAACTAACATAGCTATTGAACATGGCCATTTATAGTTGATTTTCCCATTAAAAATTGTGATTTTCCATAGTTATGTTAGTTTACCAGAGGGTACATTCTTCCAATATTTAATAGACCCCCTCTGGGACCCCAAGTCGTGAATACAGTACGAAGCCCAAAAAAAAACCAGGTGTTTGTTTTTCTCCGGTGCTATTTAAAATCAGGGGGAAGGAATTGCCAACATTCAACTGGAATATCATATACCGTAAGATATCCAATGATGTGGGTTCCCCTTGGTTGATTTCGTTGTAGTCCAAATGCCCTTGTCATGCGTCCATTTTAGTTGGTCGAATCAACATGTGGTTGATCAAAACCTATGCTTTTCGTCAACCCAGTTTTGTTGGTTTATAAAACAATTTCGGTCAAGAAACTCCACTTCTGCTGCTAGAAAGTGCCCCATGTTCAGACAAACGGAGGCCGCATGGCTGGCAATGGTTTCCCAGCAATATACCTGCCACATCCCCAAGATATCCCCATAAAATAGTTGGTTACTGTTGGTTAAAGTTGGTTTATGTTGGTCAATGTTCGTTCATTTTGGTCAATGCTGGCTGAAAGTGTTGGCGTTGCTTATTAAAACTACCCTCTGGTCAACTGATATAACATAATAGAACTATAACTATTCAAAACACCATTTTTAAAAGGTAAATCAACTAAAAATTGCCATTTTCAATAGCTAAATGACCAGAGGGTAACCAACATTTGCTGCTGGTCATTTGTTGCGCACCTTGGCGCCAGCACGGCGCCCGCAATCGCACCCAAGATGCCGCGGCGGCCCTACGCAAAGCCGATGATGGAGATACTGAAGTGACATACACATAGATATGTATGTATATATATATATATCTCTCTCTCTCTCATGTGCGTGTGTAACTTCAGCAGTTAGTGTGTGTTTTTTTCTGTATCTAGCATAATTTTTAGAGCAGTATTGTTGTTCTGTTTAGTATTCTCGGTACAAGGATTGTATTCATTACTATCATTATAATCATTACTATTCTTATCATTCTTGCTATTATTTGCTATCACTATTACTGCAATCATTATGATTGTGTTGCTATCAACTGATACAACCAGTAGATGTTATCGAAGATTGCGGGGATGTAGTGAAGAATCGACATGGTGTTTTTCGGATATATCTTGCGATTCTGGAGAAGGGGGAGGTGAACTGATGGTGTTTAGATACTTATTGTACTGTAGTCAGGCTGTGACCAAGAATAAAGGGCACATGACCAATCACGGAAAGAAATGTGTCATTGCAGTGGGATGTCCAAAAAGGGAATATCCCGGCCACCGTTCTTGTCCCAATTTAGATACTATGAATTGAGACTGCTTTGGGGGTCCTTCCCTCATTCTTGTTCCAGAATGGAAGACCAAATGAAAAAGCAAGTTCCTGCAAAGCCAGTGGTGCAAGATGCTTGGAAACAATCAAATCTCCAGTGGAATTGCTGATCCAACTGAGTATGTATATATAGGTACCCGATTGCAATACCACCCCCTTTATTTCACGTGACTAAGATTGCACAGATAAAAATGATCAGGGATTGCTGACCCTATACGGNACGGACATACTCAAAATATGTCCGCCAGGCAATGCTCGATTACATGTGATGCATGGACATGTCAAAGAGCAAAATACACTGTAAAACACAGTACAAAATCAAGTCTTCAAGATCTGGACTTTATCAAACATTGTTCGTCTCCGTGGAACCACAAGGTCGTTATTCTGAAAACATACATATCACATATAGGTGTCATCACCTAGACATCACGATGTCGCCAAAATGAATAACCACAAAAAAAACTTATAATTGTTTGAAAGATAACATCATGAAAATGCAGTTTCGTATGGTATTTACCGTGTTTTTTGCTTATGCACATGGACACGGGGGGTGGTATTGCAATCGCGCGCCTATATATATATATATACATATAAACATATTACTATGTGTGTATATACATTTATACACATAAATATAAATAAATATACATATATAATCATATATATACAGAATTATACAGATACACAAATATGTATACCGTACACTGTCTTTCTTTGAGTTGGTGTCATACATACACCTTCTGCCACCAAAAGCGACGCCTTCGGGACACTTGGCGAGGTCGAGAGACTTGGCAGCTTGCAACGGGGCAGGGATGACGGTTGGGAACCTAAGCACCTGGAAATGCATCGTGGTTAAGCCTGCATAACATCTAGGAATTAAGGTTGGTGACAATCCCCTATGACGGCTTCATCCGTGTTGATCCCATTCTCCCTGTTCTTGCCTGTTCTACTTTTGTCGTATCCCTCTCAAATGGACTGTTTTACAGCGAAGGATTTCCTGGCAAAATTCAATGATTTGGGAGTTCTCAGGTAATGCCACCGGAAATGATCAAAATCTCCAGCTTTTAAGACACCAAGAAACTGTGATTTGTCACAGCTGCAACAGTTTTTTGGGGCTTTTTGGCCTAGATGGATCTATATGGATCTATACGGGTCTATATAGATCGATAGGGATCTATATGGCCTATATGTTGTATACAAGCCCCAGAGGCAGTACAAATGGGCACATGTTGGGTTGTGAAACCCCACACCAGCTGCTGTTTGAGGTGCCAAAATGCCCTGCCAGCAAGCACCGCCTCAGACTTCCCGGCAGAACCCAGGCCCTGTTTCTTGGGGAAAAATTCCGCAGAGCTCGAAACAACAGACCGTGATTATTTGATGATGGTGTTGGTAAAACGATTCGCGGTTGAAGCTTGTGACAAACATCTTGAGGCGCCGCACTAGCACTGCGCCTGAACATATCAGAACACAACGATTCAAAGTGCATGTTCTAAAAATGTAAATCCAGGGGACGCATGACATTGTGCTGACCTGGAAAGTTGAAACAGCACTTGGATGTGTATCCCAGGAGTCACAAGTGGTGACCGATAAATTTCTGAGGTTTATCTCATGTATAAACGTATGAACTGACTACGCTTGTTGGCACATCCAAGTATTGGTTCTGCGAGCCTGTGATGCACGCAATGACAGACCTAAGCGTTTGCACGGAGTCAAAGCAAACGTGGGGACGTCCCATCAGATCAAACACCACACACCACCAGATTTATCATGGAAGAACACACCATCCAAACATCCTTGAGACCCTCTTTTTGATGCTGAATTTATGCATGTGTTTTGACTGGGAATGAACCTGACAAAGTGTTGCGAAATGTTTCTCATAGAAACTGCCATTTATGCCATGTGAAATCCCCGAGGTTCAACGACAGAAGGGTGCTCCCCTCCCTCAGCAACCAGCCCTGCCCTCGGCCGTAGCTTTCTCGCCGAAACATCTACGGTTTGAAACTGGACTGGACATCTGCGAAGGTCTGCTCGTCGAGCCAAACAGGTGATGTGACCAGGCGAAATATCATGGCTTGTCTTGGACTACTACCATCCTGAACATTGCTGGTCCGTTTGTCTATTTTTCATGAAGTAAAACGAAGCCATGAAGCTACCCACACAAGTCGACCCAGAAAAGCATGACTTCCGATGAGTGGGGACTTATCAAATTTGTCCCTACACACACCAAAGAACCGGTCGTATATGGTCATATCTTCCTGGTAGGCTGAAGCAGGAAAAGACTTGCACACATGTTTGTGAGCTGGCAATATGTCCAACGCTAAAAATCAAGACGGGATCTATCTTCAAGATGAACCCCGACGCGGCTGTCCCCTCCAGGCAGGTTCAGCATTTTTCGAACAAGTCATTCTTCCAATAATATTGAAAATACTTTTTTGGGGAGGATGTTGCAGTCTATGTCCATGGCTCACATCATTTTCCAATCGAAAAATTGTTCACATCCATATATCCATGTCCTAACCCAAGGGACAACCACCAGCAAACTCTGCTGCAGCTGTGTGTCCGTCTGGACTGAGCCACTTGTTGATTTAAGTCATGATTCATCTGCAAAAAATCGGCCAATCGTTCCCCCTACTCTGCTTATCCGAAAATTGGGTACCCCAAACTCCCATACTTGACCGTCATGTTCCCCATATTTGGGGTATTTCGCATCTTCGGGCACACTCTAATGTCCGACCTCACCACCATCGTAACCAAAGAGACTGCGGAAGGTGTTGAGACCCAGCACATTACCTGCGCTCCGGTGGCCCCAAGGGACCCAAAAGACCCAAAAAAACCCAAGGGACCCAAGGGACTGAATGGACCTGAGGATTGGCCTTAAAATTGGACCCAAAACAAGTAGATCCAACACCAAACCACCAGGGGTTCTGAGGGGGAATTTGATTTGATAGTGTATGAGTTGGGAAGGGGTTCATTCAAAGCATCCCAAACCAATTCTGGGGGACTGGCCCAGTCCAAACTCCGAACTATTCGTGGAATTTCCATGAATTTCCTCTGTTGGAGCCCAATCCACCCCGACATCCAACCAGAAGTGGACATGTGTATGTGCACATCTTTCCGCAAATCTCTGTCTCTATCTATCTATATCTCTATCTCTATCTGTATCTAAATCTCTGTGTGTGTGTGTCTACGGACTGCATGTCTATTCATTGAATGATTTTAGCAAGGGACTCACCGCGGACTTCAGGACAGTCTTCAGGAGCAGAACCTCAGCTTCGGTCAGCTGAGTTGATTGGGTTCACAGCCAAATTCCAGGTTGCAACTCGTTTTGAAGATCATTGGGTTCGTTTAACTTTAAGGGAAATTTGACAGGAACCCCGGAAACCCCTATATTCGATGGTAAAAACATGTAAAAACTATGGTTTCCCGTAAGTTTGCCCTTAAACCAATGAGAAGAGGCTTCCGGCCCCACTTACACCTTTCCAATTCACCTCCCTGACGTGTGTTCATGCGTTTTCAACGGCCAAAGCCACTAGGAGAAATTCCGCCTTCACCGGGCCCACCTCTGAGGAAAAGTCCTGGCTGAAGCTATCTAGATTTCACAAGGGAAACAAGTGGAAGTTTACCACCTACTATTTATTCGGAATCCTAAAGAATGAAGACAAGTGGAAGATGGTCATATTTATCACCAAACAACCAAACAAAAATCCAATCGACAAGTCAACAACCAAAGATTTGAATTTGACCAGCAATTTGGGGTTCAGTGTTCGGTCCCTGTTTACTGGATTCCACCAGCATCTCTCAGCCTAGAGTCCACAGGTTGCCAAGAACGCACAAGCAGCCAACGTACTTGCGTCAAGTCCGAATGCAGGACTGACGACTCAACTCAATCCAAGTAATGATGTGCAAAGCAAGATTTTATCTATATACATATCTACATCTATATCTATGTGTAGATTGTAGATAAATGTTGTATTGTAATTTATAGGTGTACACATGTGTAACTAATACAATATTGATCTGGGAGCATCAGTCATGAACAAGGCTGGGCATTTGGGGGGGGCCATGAAAATGCCCCCGTTGCAAGGCGTGCCTCATAGGTTAGGTCTGCTACCGCCATATTAGCCTCAAAAGCCGTGTGGGTTCCACCATTCTGCACCCCTAAAAAGAAAGGCTGAGGTTATCAGAGTTCGATACCCCAAACATGAATTTTCAATGACGATAAGGCCCAAAATTTGACTGAAACAATCGAAAAAATCGAAACTATCAAAGCATCCCAGTGGGTAATCCTCACATGTTGCCTTCCTCACAAGCATGTAAGGACGTCAAGTCTCCTATCTCGAACTGTCCCTCCACACTCAAAAGTGCTTAGGTTCAGACGCGGGAACCAACAAAACCCTGCACTCGTACTGCAATGTCCTGAATCCGAACCTCTCTCAGCTTCAGCTCTGGGGGCTTGTTCCTTGGGAAGACCGAGGAATGACTGGAAGGGGTGCCAAATCCAAAGCGGAATTCCAAACGAGGGCATCGGGATCTGCAAACCTCCAAACGGACCTTGACATAGTGATCCAACATGATCCAACTCTTACTGGCCAATTTGTTGGAAAGAAATCACTTTGGCAACGGAAAAATTGAAGCGTGACAAGGATCTCAGGAGGCCTCAGGTTCTCTTTGATCTCGCTGATCTTCGTCAAAGTCTCATTGACGTTCCTTTGTGAGCCATGCCGAGTTCTTTCCACCAGTGGTGTTTTGAAAAAAATAAATTCTCAGAATATGATGTTTGAGTCTGTGTGCTCAGAATTCTTGCTATTCCATGCTACTTTAATGGTGACAATGTTGATCAAAATTGGCTGGGTGTTGTCCTCCTGCAAGTGAAGCGGGCAAGTCAATCTGCTGCCGCGACTCGAAGAATTGAAGGTCTTTTCGTACATGAGCTCCATGCCCACGACATGGAGCTGCTGCACTGTAAGCTGACGGCAGCGAGACATGAGGAAGTCGCGCAGCAGAACGTGGCAACGAATTCCTCAGAGATTGAGATTCAGTGGCATCTACACGCTGCCAATCCTAGAATGCTAGGGTGATACTGTTACTAGGATGAGTGATCAAATCTCCAAACGGAAAGATAGCAACCCTCTGATTCTTGTCGTTATGTTGTCGCAATCATCGTCATCCTCATCAACATCGCCCTGATCATCACTAGAGTATTGGTTGCAGTGACCAGTTACGTCAGCCAGCCCCAGCAGTGACGAGACACGCTTTGCTGTCAGCAAATACGGCGATCGCCATTCACGTTCCGGCGGATTCCCCAGCTCCAAGCCGTCAATGCAAATGAGACCCTCGCTGATATCTACCTGGTGTCACAAGTAAAACAGTTGGTTCTACCAGGTTTGTGCTACCCAGAGAAAGACAAAACATCCACACCTCTAGGTGTTCGAAAAGAGTACCTTGTGGCCCGTTTACCCATTGCAGATGGTCCTGAGTCATATCTACTCCTGGATCCCCTCTGTTTTGCCCAGAAACGTATGCAGAAGCCACCTTGAGTTCCATTTTCAAGACCTCGGCACACGGGCCGAGAACCTACACCCCGCAATTCCCCAGCCAGGAGAGTTGGAGAAGCATGGAAAAGAGGGATTGAGGCAACAAAAACAAACAGGTGGAAAAAAAACACACACAACTGTTGACTACAAACTGGCCCCACAGTTGTTGGAAATTGCCCTCCCCCCAAACTGGTCAAGCCAAAACAATCGAAACAGAAACGCTACGATTTGTACTCCTCGTCTATGGTCTGCATCTCACCCACCCAGAGGCCAAGCTACGAAGTCACTCAATTTCCTCAAGCCGTTGGCCACTCGCGAGCCCATGATCGCCTCACATCGTCGCGACATGGAACCATTGAACTGATAATTTACAGTAGTAAAGTCATCTGCGCATAAGGATAAAAAAAATATAATAAAGTATTGAGAACCAGAGGCAACAAGATAGACTGGGCTTGGTTTTGTATTGAGGCAGGTGGCCCAATTTTGATCATCTCTATGGGATCCGAACATTCCCATGTTCATTCAAGGGCTGTACCCTGTCCCACCTTGAAAGCGAAAACGGAGGCCGGCACCAACAATAAAATCACCTTAGATGAGTGCCCAATTGCGTGTGGCGGCTTCAATGAAGAAAATGATGATACTGATACTCCATTTTTTGTGGCCTTCAACAAGGTGGGAATTGCAGATGATTTTCTGTTCATGACCCTCATGGCTGATGCAATCCGTTCTCCGCATAATTCGGAGAATTTCCCCAAACAAGAATGACATCACCCTTGCAGAAGCCTGGCACAAAGTCACAAAGAAAAACACTACAGGTGCTCGTTTTTTCGCGCCAAGGAACGCCATACCAGAAGACCACTTTCTGAAGCTCTGGTTGCACTTTTGGGTTATCGCTCCGCAGGAAAGCCTCGGATGTGGGGGCATGCATCCGGTCCAGGAACCTGGAGAGAAAAGCCAGCAAGATCAGGCTGGATTCCTAAACCATTCCTAAACCCAACCAGGTGCATCCCTGATCCAAATCTCTAAAATGGCCGCTGCCAAATGAACAGCCAACGGCCCAAGGTTTCATTCTGCCAAAGTCTACAGTACAAACAGGTCAACAGGGTCCAGGTCAAGGAGCAAACAACAGAAGGGCCCAGAGCAGCACCCCAAAAAGGTAGCATAAGGGGGCACGCCAGTGGCAGCCACCATCCTCGCTTGCTGAAAGCGGAAAGGAGGTGTCCAAAATCATGGCTGCAAAAATGGTGCTGAGAAAATTCCACTGGAGCGTTGTGAAAATGGTGCAAACTCTCTGTTCAAACCCCTACAAAATTGTCGTAGAGCTGGATGGTCTCAGATCCATGTTTACATCACAACAGCCTTCTGTGTCGCTCTGAGGAGTCCACATCATCTTCCACCAGCTCCAGCTTGCTGGCCTGCGACGGTGGGAAAGTATAAAGGCTGTTGCTTCTTCATTGCTTTTGGATACTTTTGGAGGTTTCTGGCGATCTGACCTAATGGTGATACAACGGGAAATTTTTGGTTTCTCGCATTGAGTGTGTTCCATATCCCACCAAATCCCACTATCATCCCACTACATCAGTGTTCAGATCCTTTGCTGCCAAGCCACACTGGTGTCCGACCACACCGTCGCCGCCCTCGCGCCGCCGGCAGACGGCAGGCTATCCTCATTCCACGCGGTGGCTGCCCGTGCGCCGCCAGCGGAGGGGATGCTGTTGCTGGTGGGTGACCGGGTCGGTGACCTTGTGGGTGACCTGCACCAACTTGCCGCAAGGGTACCATTGCTGTCATTGGCCAAAGGGGTGTATCTTTTCATCTGAAACTTGGGTTGTCCAAAGATCTGTCGAATTGGATAATTGGACTTGACTTGAGGCAACTGCCTGGTGAACTTCAGTTCCATGCTGTAGGCAAATCTAAAACAGAAATAGCTCGGGTTACAGGTGGCCCCTAGCAGCTCTAAATGGTCCCACCTGGGCGTCTCAGGTTCTGAAGTGGCCTCCAGCTGCAAGGTGCCAGACCTGCCAGGCAGTGGCTGGGGGACAGGTTCTGGGAGAATCTGATGGGGGTTGGTGGTGATTCTCAGATGCTTGGGTGATGTTTGGATTTGTTTGGGGCATTTCAGCATGTCTGACATGCTTTGGTGCAATGGCAGCTTGCAATGGTCTGCTGGAAGGACAGTGGCAACGAACATTCAGACGCCCAAAGCAGCAACCTTTTCATTGGGATATTCATTAAGCCACGGTTACATGCAACTCATTCTGCTCGTTTCAGTGGAGTGCATTGCCACACTGACCCGAGCCCACGAAGTTGCCAAGGGCAAAGCGACTGGCCGGTGGACCCGGCACGGCTGGCGGGCCATACATCTGCTTCATGTAGGGATTGGCCATGGGATATGGCGAAGTTGGCATGCCATTCACCACGGGGTGACCCATAGCCATGGGCGGTGCCAGTTGGCCTTGAGAGCCGTAGATCCCAAACATCTGCTGCCCTGGGCTCAGGTGGTGTAGCCTTGGCTGACTGCTGGGAAGCTGCGCGGGCATAGGCCCTGCGGCCTTCCAATCGATGTCATTGCCATTGGCCATCATGCTCTCATTGGGGTGGAAACTGGGCTTCACTGCATCGCCTGACTCATCGTCGGACTCATGGGAGGCCACGCAACAGCTGTTGAAATTAAAGAGACCACTGAGACCACCATCAAACACACTGCTGGAGGAGTTGAATCTGAAGGGCCAATTGGCTGCCGGCTCAGGTTCCCAGAGCTTCTGTAACTCTTCAGTCCATTCCACCACCTCTGCTACCACACAGGAGGTGTCATCCTTCTTCCCGCCTCGGCCAATGGGAGCTTCAGGCAGCAGGCCATTGACCATGGGCCGAGTCTTCGCATGGCATTGCTCCACAATGCGCTGAGCTAAGCCACGCAGTTGCGCCTCCGAGTATTGAGGCGCACTGGAAGCTGATGGCAGAAGTGTTCTGTTCGCCAGTTCCTGAGCTGCATCAGCAATGCAACCATTTTCCTTCTCACCACGGGCCAGGATCGCCTAAAGCCGTAGGTCTACCAACAGTCTCATCCGCTTTCGGGATCATTAAACTACGCTTTGAAAGCCCAAGGTGTGAACTGTTGTCAACGGATTCCGAAGGTTGAGAAGTGTCAAACATGAAACCCATGGCCAGCACCGGAGACCCTTAAAACAAAGTCCAACTGTCCAACTGTCTGACCTTGAAGTTGCCAAGGGTCTAAGAGCTCATCCAAGAACAGATTGTCAAAGACACCATCACCTGGGGCTTCATTTCAGGAGGTCGAACCCGTTGGGGATTTCATGGTCAGAGAACCAAAGAAATTCTGTGAATACAATGTATAAGTGGTCGCATTGCGGTATTACCCTACGACCTAAGAAAGCACAAGGACATCATGAGCGCAAAGAGTTCCTGGTCAAGGATGGCTGATATGAATGATGGGATGCTTCAATGGGAAATGCTGAAGTACTGTACCGTTTTTGTGGGCTCAGGTGAAACATCAAAATCAAAACTTCAAGAGCTGACAGCGCCAAAGCAAAAGGAGGGTCACTGCCCATGATCACAATGTCACCTTCATATGCAGAGACGCAGTGGACAGCACTACCCCTCTCGATGACTTCTATGGTCAGCCCTTCGTGGAAGTTCGGATCAATCCTGCAGGGGCTCTCTCTGCAGTTCCAAAATGCCAGTGCCAACTGTTCATCTTCTATTTCCTCTTCACCCATCATTTGCTCACAAAAAAACAGAATCCATAAAATCTTCAGGAAAAATCTGCAACAAATCCAGATGTCACCAAATATCCCCTACACCCCCGGGTTTTTCCATGCTTGTTTTCACCGGCACGGTACCTATCATCCACCCTGGCCAGCTGCAGAGGCGTCTGGGCATGGCCATCGATGCGCTGCATCTCAGTGTGACACACCAATTCCAGCACAGCGCGGGGGCCTTTCACCTGCGGAAAATGTGGCATACGTGTTTCTGTCTATGCTTCTGTATGCATAGACATGTCTATATGTATGCGCATGTGTATATATAATTATATATACATCTCTCTCTCTCTCTCTCTCTGTGCATGTGTTGCACATATAATGTGCACACGTTTATTGAAATATGTTGGTTACTGGATTGACATATGTATATAATTTTTGTTTTCGGATGCTATAGTTTCTGAGATGTTTTGTTTCTCACGAAGGACTGTGGGATTCCATATCGCTCCAAACCACTTTCTTGTATCTATGACCAACCTCAGCGCCTAAAAAATCCCACGGTTTATCATCGTGTTCCCTATTAAAACTGCAAATTTTGAGGTACACAACCATCATTTTCAAACCAGCCCATGTTCCATTTGGAATGTGTCCAAAATCTCACAGATTTTAACGTGTAAATTGCACGAGTTACCCGACGAAGCACCAGGAGCTCGCAATCTCCAACTGTGATGATGGCGATCATGGGATGCAACTTCCCGTGGATTCGGGTGGAATTGTCCTGAAAAAACATCACTGGGCTGGTAGAGAAAGAGAGAGAGAGAGAGATATATATATATATATATGTATATGTATATATATATATATATATGCACATATACCAACCAAAGAAACATACTCTTCAAGCTGAGGCTGATGAAATCTGAGTGGCAGGTAGTTGAGATTGAAGATCTGATCTAGTCAACCACCACACCCAAAAAAAAACGAAGGACAGTTTTTCTGAAGCAAATTTGGGTGAGCCATCACTGCCAACACCACCGTCAAAGAGCCCAAGGACTCGGTCGCTTCAAAGGCTCTTCGTAGCATCGAGACCGGGCCACGGTAGGTGTCCGCTGCGGGCAATTTGGCTCCGGGGATCAACTGATGCATGCCCAGTTGCTCTACCTGGAGCTCGTTTCACTCAAAATGACCAAGCTTTGTAATATCTGTGGGTTCTTCTTGAGCCACACGCACCCAGTAACCTATTGGCTAGACCGTATATTTTTTTTCCAACATGCCGAGTCAAGCAAATCTGTTGGGGTAGGGTCAAACACCGAAAAACAGCTGGAAAGGTTCTGGCGAGGTGCTATATGAAGGAGCTCGTTTGGAAGCATCGATGCATCAATGCCAAAATCCTCAATTTGCGAGACACCATCCGCCACACCGAGGACCAAAGGCACGGTCAAACAAGCATCTGCGTCCTGCGAGCCAAGGGATGATGGGGATGACCAAATGCAGTCCTGGTTTGGTCGTAATGGCTTTCCCCCACAACTGCTACAGTCAACTCAGCAGTCCTTATGACCCTTCTGGGCTTTCACTGGATGAGTCTTCTGATAGGAACAGGCATTGAAGCACAGCGGTTTGTTCTTATGATATGCCTCCGCCAGCTGCTGCTCCCGTCGCTTGAACTCGTCCAGGTTCTTCCGCTGCCGCTCCGCACCAACCAGGAAGGTCGGCGAGCGCAGCATGCCATCCGCCATGGCCGCGCGGCTGGCGCACGGCCGCCGCGGCCGGATGTTTTTTGGAGCCAAAATGGCTTTGACCATGTTGAAAATGCTTCGGGTTAGAGGAGAACAACAGGAAAGGTGATTTTCGATTTTGGAGGGCCTACTCCGTGTCCTGAGAGTTTTGCACTGTAAGTTATTTCCGATTCTTTCACCTTGGTTTCATTTGGCTGATGCTTTGGCAGAAGTGTCCGCAACAAAAACCATCGTCGGTGATGCCATTGGAGCGTTTCCCCAAGCCACCCTTTGCACCTCAAGGACGTGTAGCTGTAGGTCCCCGCATCCAGCCATGGCAAAGAAGCGCTTACAGATTGCATGGGGCTGGCCCCAATGATGGGTTCCCCAATTGCCGGTTGCCTTGAACAATGGGTGTTAGCAAAGCATATCTTCAAGTGGCACCTGGGCCTCCAATGGCAGGCACTTGGTACGAAAATAGCTCTGGCTTCAGCAGCTTAGATGGGTCTTGGATTGTTTGATGTGGAAACTGCAGTAGTGCAGCACTAGGGAACCCATGCAAATTGATCCTCTCATGGAGGAAAGTGATCGTCCAATGATACCGAGAAAGTTGCTTTATTTAAAAGTCAAGGGAACAATAACGTGATGGAATGGGGCAGTAAAAATGCCATTGGTAAATCCCAAGTACCAAAAATTGCCAAAATGTGTGGCTTCTTGGATTGCTACCAAAATGGCAGGACTGGACTGGGTGCCGGGGCAGTGGTCGCAGCGGGCGTCCAACACCTCCCAAGGCAAAATTCACCCGGCTTTGCAACCCAACAGCAGTAAGGGTTTAGGTTCTAAGGTCCCAGCGATTCAGATGTCCATTCCATTTTCGTGCTTTGCATCTGTTGATGCATCAGTCCGAAACCCAAAGATAAAACCCCACAAGCACTGCTGGGAGAAAGCGTAAGGTCCATGGGCCCCATTCTTCGGACAATTTTCCACGTGGAAGGTCCGATTTCATCTTCTATTCTACTGAGACCCCAATCTCTGCAGGCATACCGGTGTGTCTGAGAGTTGGCGTTCTCCCAAAAAAAATCGCTTTGGTCGGTAAACGGATGCTCTCTCCATCTATTTCTTTTCGAGACATCCCCATCCACAATTCTGAGTTCCACACGAGGAGGTCGGACCATGGCTCTGAACCGGCGGCTGTTTCTGTTCCACGCTGAGCCGTACCGGCTGCGGTCACACGCAGATGCAGGCAACCTGCCTCAGCTTGTCGTTCCAACTGCGGCAGCAAAGTGGAAAAATATGGTTCAAAAATCATGAACGTCGCAGTTGAAAGTCACCCAGGCGTTAGGAGAGATGATCACTTCGTGTCAAAGCTTCGCATCCTTTGACCACCTGTGAGCTGGATACTTTGCAGCTTGCAAGTGGCATCCTCAGCTGGAAAAAGCAGAGACTTAAGACCTGTCACTATGTGCCCATCAAAACTGCACCAGCTCTAGGGAAATTGTGCCGAGAGACCTTTGGGCTGCCCGGAACAGCAGGTCGTTGAAAGCCTTGGTTGAAATTAAAAGGTCCAAAATTGTGAAGCAGGAGGGTTGATTCAGGGGCCCAGGGCAGTTTATGGGGAAGCATGGTTTTACCATCCAAATCTAGAGATTGCTGTAGATTTCAAACCAATTCTGGCATTAATTTGGAGGAGTTTGCTCCTGAAAATCCCAGTTCTTGAAAAGATAACCTTATTTTTCGGGTCAAGACCCGCCTGAGCTTAACCCCTGGTTTCCATTCAATTCCCCCAAATCAACGTGAAAACTTTGAAAGCAAACTTTCGGCAAAGGAGCAGAGCGGAGCCTGGCCCGATAGGCCGAGGTCAAGGTGTATTCCAAAAGGCACGCCGCACCCCTTGGGCTGGTGCTGCGAGTGGGATCCATCCAATGCCATAGGAAAACCACCCCGGCCAACCAGAAGATTCGGTTTTTAAACACACCCTTTACTAGCGATAAACCCAATAAATCTTGGATTAGAAAACACTGGTTGCTGGGGGCCCCAAAAAGGGGCATTTGTATAATTCATCTGCTGCGAAAATGTTACCCCACCACAATAAAGATACAATCCTGGATTGACAATGCTGAGAATGATACGTATGACTATATATATATATATGTGTGTGTGTGTGATTCTTGATGGACATGTCACATGGTCACCCTCGTTTTGGGAAATTCTTTAGTAATCTTGATGATCTCTGACAACCACTGGACATCCCCAGTCTTGAATGGTTGTTACAGAGCTACACACACACAACTCCACCTAGGAATGTGGTAGACTCCCAATCGAGTTTCCTAGTCCATGAGCTCGCCTGTCCAAGCGCCACTTCAGCATGCCCAATCCATCCTGACCCAACAGCGGAATCCAGTGAAAGGCTACATAGGTTTCTCTGAAAATGGGGATGCCGCCGTGACCATATTTCAATGGGGATTATCATGATGAACCATTGGATGTGAGGGCACCCTATTTTCAGACAAACCGTCTCTATGTTTATATATATATATATATAACTTATATAAACTATATCATCTTTAGTGCCCAACCAAAAGCAGATCCAGCTGCTTTATGTCATCATTCACCCACCTGAAACAACGATGGACTTTTGTTTCTGGCTCCCCTTCTGGACCATCATACCATGGTGACATCCTGGCGAGGTCCTCGTACTTCGCACTTTCTACGTCTAAGCAACCGCTGAATCGATCATGCTGCTTGCGCGTCCCCATAGCCTTCCATCAACTCCATGTTCCCTGCCTCACATCATCTATGAATTAGTATGCACTGTGCTTACCCACATTTGGTAACTGTTGAGGGGAAATATAATTGTACTGTAGATATAGACTGTATGTAAACATACAATACCAATGCCATATCAGCTACTCTTCGGCACCAGGCATGATCCAGCGCCTCATCAAGCACGGGGTTGTGAACCTGCCGCAACGCTCCCATGTCGGCATTGCGTGGAAAAAAGAAACGGTCAATTCATTGAAAATTGAATTTTTGGTCCACTCCAGCGTTTAAAAGTCCTTTGTTTTGAGGACAACCTTTGCAGCAACAGAACAGGCCTCATGTTTCGCGCCGCTGCAGAAATATGGAAAGTCTGCCTGGGACTTATGCAAACGGCGGATTGGGCACAAGCTACACCCAGTGAGAACGCCCCACCATCCAGCAAAGCGAAATTGTAAGAAGATTGGGGGAGGTGTCCTTTTCTTCTTGTGGTAAGAAGAGAAAAATCTCATGAACTACCGCTACCTTGCAACCAAGATCTCTAGCACTGCAGCCAGCTTTGTATCATGATCCAGCCTGTTCTCTGTGAATTCGCGTCCGTTCTCGGCTGCTTTGGCCTTCTGCTACGCAACTCCACAGTTGTGCTTCTCCTTCAAACGTCTCAGGTGATATCAGATTCTGTCATCTCCCTTGAACTTAAACCTCTTCGATCATCTTAGATCTTTGAATTCATACGAAGCTTCTTCGCAACCGCCTCCGCCATCTGCATGGTTCCAGCCTTGCCCCCTAAATCCGGAGTGGTTTCGCCCTCACGGATGGTCGCTTCCAAGGCTGCCTCCAGGCGTCTGGCCGCATCCACCTCCCCCAGGTGGCCCAGCATCATCGAAGCAGACAGCAACATGGAGGTTGGATTCACGATCCCTTTGCCTGCGCCATCCAGCCATTCCGAGCCACAATCCAATCACACCGAGGTCCAAATCAAATCGAACTTAGAGAGGTTAAAGTGCTTCTTGAGACATCACAAGACATGAACAAATATAAGAATGCACATGTGAAGGGTAGGTATGTATTTTGTGATTCTTATCTATACATATATATATATATATATGCATAATATAATACAATATAATATAATATAATAGAATAGAATAGAATAGAATATCATATAGCATATATAGATGCATCCATGATATCCACCAAAAGAAAAGCAATCCCTGGCGCCTGCAATGTCTGGCGCACTGCCATGCGCCGGCTCAAAGATGGCCACCCCTTGGTCTCCATACAGCGCTGATGGTGCCAAGCCAAGGCCACCAACCAACCCAGCCGCCAAGTCGGAGACTAAGTCACCATACAAATTCTCACATAAAATCACATCCCACTGCCCTGAGAAATCAGGGGAAAAATGGAAAAGGATGGTTCGAAAAAAGAAGAAAAAATGAAAGAGGCAAAACTGTTGGCAAATCTGTTTGCAAAACTGGCTGTACTTAAGCCACCGCCCTCTCTTAGTCAGCGGCTCCTGGATGCATGACCATAGCAGTCAGCAAAGAATCGCAGAGTTGCTCAGTGTACTGGATCTGAGGATAGGCTGCTGAAACCTCCCTGCAACAGTTTAAGAACAACGTGTCAGAGAGGCGCAGCACGTTGGCTTTATGCGCCACCTCAAATGATCCATGAGATGATGTTCAGTGTGCATACAAATGACTGCTAATTGATGTATGATATCCCTGATGTTCATATAGGTGCTCTGTACATGCATCATTCTAACTATACTCAAATATATGTGCATATGTATATGTATATGTATATGTATATGCATACGCATATGCATATGCATATGTACATGTAATGGAATGGAATGGAATGGAATGTATGTTTGTATCTTTGTATGTTTGTATGTACGTATGTATGTACGTACGTACGTACGTATGTATGTATGTATGTGTGTATCTATATGTATAGATATGTACATAGTGTGTGTGTGTGTGCACAGGCCATGCCGTGTGGGTGTTCGTTCATTCATGTTTTGATTCATGCATAAATTCATTTGCTCACTCACTCATGCATTCATTCAATCAACGTATCTATGCATGCATTTGTCCATGCATGTTTTCATATATGTCGAGGTGAGCATCTGTTTATCTATTCATGCATCTGTCTGTCCATGTGTGTCTATTCTGACTTGCTTGCCTTTGTCACACATGTCCAATAGATGTTCTTGTGGCATGTATTGCGCGCCGACGAAGCTGTGCACATGGTGCACCAAATGTGCACATCTAACACCCATCATAACATCCAAGTAACGACTAGTATCGATAAACAAATGCTGACACAAATAATCCCCACACACCAGGGCTAATCACAAGTCATGCTAAAGCAAACACCCAGGAACTGTCACTTTCTTCCTCCCATGCTTCTGCGCAAAGTCAAATGCAAAGCGCGCCACGCGAAGGGTCCCTTCCCTCGTAATCCGCCGTGTTGCCACAGCACTGCTTCCAGCTTCCCCTTCCCAGCGCTCCTCCCCTGTGTACATACCTTCGGTGTTCTCCCTGACCACCATCAGGTTGGCATCCGGAAAGGCAGCCCCCTTCACCCCCTCCAGACATCTGCAGGGCCGCACATTGGCGTAGAGTTGAAAAATCTTCCGCAGGGCCTGGTTGGCCGAAGTGAAGCGTCGACCCCGCAGCTCCAGCAAGGGGGTCTTTGGGTCAATCTCGATAGGACCTTTCAGCACGGTGCCAAGGCGCTGGATGGCATCCAAGTGTTTCTCACTCACAGGGACGCCTGCAGGTTCCAAAACACTGTCATGGCTGGTTTTACTGGTCGAATCATTACCATTTTGGTGAATTGCAATTGTATTTCCGATGAAAACCTTGTAGTATAGCCCCCCTACCCCTATCTACCCTGGCTTGGATCAATCCTGCACATAGTACAACGTGTAAGTGAAAGGAAAAAAGCTTCCTCCAAATTTACAGCCAAACCTGACCCCAGCAACCATTCACCATATTTGCTTTCTTCCGTAACAAACCCCCTGCCGTGAGATCTCTCATAGCTCCGGCCATAGTCCATGGTCTCCACCGCCAATCGCACGCCAGTGGCGCGCAGGACCACTTGGGCAGCAGCCAGCAGCTCGGGGCCCACACCATCGCCCGGCAAAAACAGGACGCGATGCGCCATTGGATATGACCCACCACGGGAGATGTCGTGTTCTGTTGTGATTCTATATGGTTTGTAGTGGGTCAAACTGCGTCAAATTCGGAAAATCACAATCCAAATTGGGGAAAATGATGAAAACTGCCAAAGTCTAACGGTGCTGGCTAAGGTTTTGCTAGTTTGAAAATTTATTCTCAATATTGCATTTCTGATACGTGTTTGTGAAGCCAAAACGGTCAGCCGATCAATCACCCGTCCACTGCAAGTCAGCAGCTGACATTTGACCCAAAACCATCTCCCCTAAATGCCTCGGCATGGTTGGCTTACGGAGACAAGTATCTTTCACGCTCATGAATTCCCTTTGCATGATGATATGTAATCTGTAATCACAACAATAATACGAACAATTCTAATGACCATAACACTTGTAACGGAAATAGCAATGGGAATATGAATAAGAATTGGAACAATGATGATAATATCATGCATACAAACCGGGCAATGGAAATTCCCATGTTAACTTTGTTCAAGGGGAATATCACTTATCTTCCCACCAAATTCTATATAAATGTGGGGGGCTTCCTGTGCCTTCTTGGGCTGTCAGAGGTACCACTCCACTCCTTGCAGGTGAGCTGCATGCCACGCCAGGCGGACTTTCAGCCGCAGGAGCTGTTCAGCACGGGCAGCCAATGGCCGGGAACGTGCAGCTAAGAAGCTGTCCACAGGCACCTGTCACGATTTTTTTAGTGGTGGATTAGAGACCTTCTGGGCATGGGGGTTTCCAGTGCCGGGTTTGCCAGAGGGAAGTTGAGAGTGACAAACAATTGGAGACCTCGTGATCATCGATGGTGTTGATGTCACATGCTCATCACTGGCATCTAGGTCAACAACGCCACTGGCCCGACCTCTTTCACAGGTGTTTCGTGGTGCCCACTTCCTGACCTCCACGCCAAGGCGATGGGTTTCCATGGACTTGATCCATGTGGTCCTCCCATTGTTTTTCTGCAGTTTTTGCACGAAGCCTTGGCAACTTGGCACAGTGCCATCTGGCCCATGCCCAGCCCATACGGGCACGCACCACATGCTGGAGGCAACGGACGGCTGCAGTTTGAAGGCCCTGGTAGTCAAACCTGGCAAGGGAGATCCCCAATTCATGTCCGTTTTGTGCTTTTCTCATTGAAATTTGGGATTTCTATGGCCATGTTAAATTACCAAAGATAACATGGCTCTGGAAATTCAATTTGCTTGGGCAGACCTTCGTTTGCTCCAACAGCTCGAAGTTGCCAATTTACCTTCAACCTAGACCTTCACCACGCCACTTTGAGGATGATCATATCCCCACCTAACTGTCATTTACAGTGAGGTGATGGTATGTCATGGTGATACAATTCATCCAGATACCCCAAGCATTGCTGCTTCAAAAGGCTGCCTCTTGCGCACTGCAACTTCTTGGCCAAAGGCCTGTGAGGTTTGCGGCCACGAATGCTTGGGCGTTGCAAACCCATCCCAAGCCAATGATCTAATCACAATTTGGGATGCCTTCTTCCTCACACACCTTCCCAAATCCTCATCCCACTTGTGGAAATCAGATATGCCGTGCTTGAAACCGGGAACCACGTGTTCATCGTGCACTTGATGCCAACTTTCCTATCTGTTTCAAAGAAACATCTAAGACGATTTTGGGGAAAATTTTGGTGGTTTAACACCTATTCTTGTGGGTTTTGTTCCAAACCCATCATACCCCAACAGAATCAGGTTGAAACCTGACCAACTCAAACCATGCCCCAAAAAAACATAAGATCAATTCCAATTCCCAAATCTCCCCATCAAATGCTTGGTTTCCCTCATGTTTTCCCCATGTTTCCATTGGTTCGTAATCTCAACCGCTTCCCACTGCGCCTTCCATCGCTCCACCACCACGGCCATCCTGACGCTCACCAGGCGTCCCAACACAGCGCCAGCGGCGCGGAAGCTGCTGCACCTCCATCAGCAGGATTTCTCTGGAGGCTTTGTCTGGAAATGGGACATGGATATACTGATATTGGAGGTTTCCATAAATGGGGGTAATGCAAAATGGATGGTTTATAATGGAAATTCCTACTAAAATGGATGATTTGGGGGTACCCCCGTTTTAGGAAACCCCATATACCTAATTTGTTTTGGCCATTGAAGAAGGAAAATGAAGGTAAACTGAACCAGTAGAATCTAAAAATCAAAAAAAAACACCTGCCTGGCTCTGGAGACAGCTCCCTGAGCACAAGCCATCAGCTGCATTGACACGGCGGCATCCTGCGGCGGGATTTTTTTTGAATGGAGGATTCCTATAGATTTCCTTTACAGAGGCATAGTAACCTCCAAAATAATGCAGAGAAGGTGGAAATTATCACTAGTGAAGTTGGATTGATTCTGGTTCTTCCTTTTTGGTGATTGCTATTGATTGCGGCTATACTCCAAAGATACCATGGTTGATACTCAATGTCCCTAACAATTTTGGCAATTTTGAAAGTATCCATTTTGAAAATCTCCCGGCTTTTGCGGGGAAAACAGACATGTGAGTCCCAAGTCTGATTGCTGCAGCGATCCACCTTGATACTTGGGTGCCATTTTGAGGGCTCATCCAATTTTTCAAACCCACTTGACTTGTGACATCTGGGGGCAATCTTTCACATCTCGTCTTCACACATTGTGTTCCAAGGGCCAGGGGATCACTTGGACCCCCCAAAGCCACTCACTTGGACCCCCCCCGGGAGGCGAGAGGGGGCGAGAGGGGGGGTCCAAGCAAGTGTTTGGGGAGGGGGGGGGGGGGGGGGGGGGGGGGGGGGGGGGGGGGGGGGGGGGAACATTCATGGAATCAGGAAGAGGACGTCTTATCATGGGATACGACCCTTTAGGGTGGAGGGGGGGACATTCATGGAATGAGGAAGGGGGAATTTTATCATGGGATACGACCCTAATTATAGGCTGGGCGGGGGGGGAACATTCATGGAATCAGGAAGAGGACGTTTTATCATGGGAGCCAGTGTCAGGGACTGGAGGGGGGCGAGAGGGGCGAGAGGGGCGAGAGGGGGCGAGAGGGGTTCCCACACAAGAGGGCAGGACCGCCCACCACGCCAAAGTTCGTGGCGTCAGTTGTCACTGTGAGCCACAGTAGAAATGTAGACGTCAGAGCCGCGGCGGTAGCGACATCAACTGCACCCAAGCGCGCCACCAGAGCCAGCCTGGTGCCATGTGCGCCACACCTGCAGAAAGGTTGATGGGAGCCAGAGAGAGGGACTAGAGGGGGGCGAGAGGGGGCGAGAGGGGTGCCCACGCAAGAGGGCAGGACCACGCCCGCCGCGCCGCAGTGAGTGAAGTCAGTGGTCACGGCGAGCCACATTAGAAATGTAGACGACGCAAAAGCAACAGAGAAGGGAGGCCAGAAGGGGAGCGAGAGGCCAACCACTCCCGTGCATCGCTCCTGATCTGCGATGTCCCGCAACTCTGCTCTGAAGTCATCCTGCTGCTGCCGCATGGCCAGCCAGGCCTGGTCAAAGTGTTTGGGTTTCTGCCATGACTATGCGCCCACGCTTGTGATTAATCATGATTACTCCACCATCATTGGAATTTTGGTCACTGCTCACTGCCCATTGGAATTTAAGTCCCTCCACACAATCTCACTTCCCTCCGATCAAAGCACCGCGGTGGCACGCCATTCTTGGAATCTTTGAGCTTTTCGGAGGTGAAAAACATGGCGAAGCACCTGCAAGCTAGAGGCCCTAAGACATGCAAAGAGTTTGATCGGAAACTGCCACTTGGGTCAATCATGTTGATGTTTCGGAATGGCCAATTTTTTTTCATGCTATGGAAATGCTATATGGAAATGCTAGAAATGTTGCCAAATTCTAGCATCGAATCAAAAACAACAACTGCGCAAACCCAGAGCCTCAGCCAGCAAGTTGCTTGGAGACAGCACTAGCGCCTTTGTCACTGTGGCCTTGCAACATGAAAAACAACCGCAGCTGTGGCAACCTTCACTTCTCAACACCTTTTTGACGGCAGCATCTCCCTCTCCCTTGCATAACACCCACCTCTTCGTTGCCAATCAATTTTTCGAAGCTACTATGGGATACTTTCTGCCAGACCTATGAATGTACATACATACATGTATCTATATATATATATACATCATTCTACTATATTATACAAATAGATAATAGATAAGTATCGTATATATGCACATTTTTGCCAGCATTTTTGCGGCAGGTCACTCGGCGCACCACTGCACACCGCCAGGTGCAGAAGCCATAGCTGCATCGCTTCAGCAAAGGCTTTCGAAGGACCTATGTGATGGTCTTAGGGCAGCCACGGCACAAGAAAAGCAGCTAGTCCCTTCTCTGCAACAGAAAATACCGTCTGAAAACCACGATTTGGCATTGGATCTATTCATTTTGGAGCCCCTTGTTGTGGGGGTATTTGATATTGGGGGGATCGGGATCTTGCTGACGTTGGGCAACTAATGCAGTGCAAGGACATCCTTCCATTTCTTGGCACCCCAGCCATTTCCAACAGCCGCGCTGCAGCTCGTGGTTGCAACATCCTCTCCAAAGAATTGCTGGAAACTCCAAGATCATGTCCAGGGAGTGACGGAACTGCGAATTGACCTGCAGCTCTGCTCTTCTGTGAACGCTCCTGAAGCATGAAGTGTTTCAATACCACAATGGCCCACACCATCCCTAATTTACACAATGATTGCCAAGGAGAATTCCATGTCCCCAAAAAGACATCTGGTGTCCATTCTTTCTGAATGTTTCCCAGTAATGTGTCACTACCATAAACACTACAGGGGTTTACCACATTAGAATTCTCTTTTTCCAAGTCCAAATCCACCTGTTTCCAACAACAGCTCCGGGCGGCGGCGAGCCCAGAGCGCAGGCAGATCACCACCTGTGGCCAGGGCACATTTGTCAAAATGACTACATTGGAAATAACCCCATGTTCCATATGTGTTCATACTGTCAAATCATAGAAACAACAATTTACTAACCTCCCAATTGATATATATATATATATAAATACACATATATTAAAAGAATATTCCCAGAACGAGTAATAAACAGTAAATGTTGATGACATGTCAAAACCACTTTTGGGCGACCTCGTTGTGAGGTCGCTCTGAACCAGAGCTACGCTCCAACTGCTCCGTCCATGTTCAGAATACTGACACACCGGGAGCAAACATCCCATGCAGTTTTTCAAAACCATCCAAGTTTGACTCATGTTTCCAAACCTGTTTTTTCATCAAATCTTCCAGCACCTGTGTCAACTGCCTGGTTTGGGATTTTCGGACTCCCGTCAATCATTGCGGCCACGATTGTATCCTTCACGACAACACAACGACGCAAGAATTTTTCCGCCAGTGGCAAGCAATTGTGCACAAAAAGAACGGATGACCACAGTAGCCTGCCTTGGCATCAACCCATGATGGACCGAAGGGACTGGCAACCCGAAATCGACATGTGAAATGAATTTGTCAAAACATCCGGGCCGTTGTTTCATTTTCAGGACCTGCAACTTTCAATGTCAACGCAATGTTTTGTTCACTCGCGTGCCTCAGAACGCAAAAGATGTTTCAGATTCATTACCATGTTGCTTCTGCTAGGGGTTATGTTTTGCCCCGTTTTGTTTCAGACTCTCTTTTTCTATTCGGGTCAGCATACTGATGTGTTCCCTTCTGGCACGTCTTGTAAATCAGTCCTTGCTATCCTGACTATAGGAGAATGGTATTTGGCCAATTCTCGCACGATCCGTTTGATCCATTGCCATCACATCCAAAACTTTGGCTGCGTACCGGCTACAGCAATATATCACGAAATCAAGATGTTTTGTTGCCCTCAATCGCCAGAATTGTGGCTTGTATCAGCCACCGGATGGAGGAAGAGCTGGTTGGCATTTTGTTGGGCATGGGCCAGCATGGACGAACCTAGCAGAAGGCAAAAAATAAGGCATCAACAACCGCGAAGTGGCGAAGTGGGCTGGTCCCTGGTGAATATAAGGAACAAAATGCCTCTGCGCCATGGTTGCTAGGCGTGGGTGGGCTGAAGTTGCGAGAAAAAAACTGGAAAAAAATCATGGTGCAGCAGGAATGGTGCGGCAGAAGAACAGTGGGCCGCGAACCACCACGACTTTGAGCACAAGGGAAAATGAAGTATTGGCGCTACCCGGTGCTGCGGGCATGACAAAAATGTTTTTGGACCAAGACGGTGCATAGTGCGGCTTGTTGAGCACAAGCGGGCGTGGATGGACCAACTATGTGGACAGGAGCGAATGGGGCAGTGAGTGGATCAAATTGCTGCTTGGCATCCACCAATACTGATGGACCCGAGGTATGAGAAGGGGATGGCGTTTAACTATGAGCCACATTGGGTTGACCGACGGGGTGGGTGAAAAGAAATGGGGCGGTGAGTGAGTAGAAAACCGTGTTGATCATAAGCAAGCGTCGACCGGCTGGGAATAAGAGAGGAAACTAATGAAGAAGAAGGGAATGGAGTGGAAAAACACTGGGCATGAGACAGCCCTGGGACAATCGGCTGGGACTGCTGGCGGAAAAAGGGGCAAGTAGAAAGGCTATTGGTAGGGAGGCAGTTGTACTTCCAGCCGTCGGGAAAAAATGCGTAGGAAAGCTCTTGTGTTCCTGCGGACGATGTATCCTATCCCACAACAAATTGAATTCGTCACTACGTTGCTACCATATCGCGTTGCGCATACATGGGATGGACGGGTTGAGGTGAAGCGCGGTAGGCTCAAAATTTATTTGCCTGCGGTAAACCCTGTGCTGCACGTTCCATTTCTGGATTTTTTTTACACGTTCCTCAGGCTACGCTCCCAAGTTCCCGTGGCAATATCCAACACATTTGTGATGTTCCGGTGTGACATTCCTGAAGTGATTTGTTCTATCATTTTCGCAGCGCGGCACTTTCACCCCTTATTCTGCTTTTAATAGACCTTCAACAAGAAAATCCCCACGCTGCGTTCGTACAATCCTCATGATGTCTCCTCCGCGCTTTTGATGTTACGTTCGCGAGTCTGCGTGGCAACCGCTCGTCATTTCATAAAAACACGGGGAACTTGTTGAAACAAGGGGGCAATGGAAAAAAAACTGGTTGCAACCTTTGGATTGAATTTTGCAACACAAACGCGGTGCGTTTTCCTCCGCAAACATTGCGTAACTCAATCTTCTTTTGAAAATCACCTCGCGCCGTCCAGCAAGCACGTTTTCTTGGAAGGCAACAGCCGCATGGCCATGGCCAGTTTGCAAAATTTTTGCGCTATAAACTTGTTCCCCATTCCTTGCTTTCCTAGGATTTACCATCAAAGAAAGTCCGCAAATCAAAAATAATCAAAAAGGAAATGGAAAAAGTAAACGCTGGCTGATTTCGGTCATGGCTGGCGACCGGGCAGCTCTTGAGGGCCTAAATTGGTTTCCGCCCAAGTTGACAAACATTTTGAACATACTGCCTTAGGGAAGATGATACAAGACCCCTGTGTTCCTCCACATCCATGGGTGGGACAAAAAGTGCTGGTGTCTAAAAGTTCGAGATTAAGGCCGAAAACAACGATGCAACAGGATGTCGAATAGATGTGAAGGAACTGTTGGGTTAAGTTTTCCCTGAAATCCATCCGTTGGATCAAAGGTGTTGGCATCCAACGACGACAACACTGATGCAACAATAGCTAGAAAAAAATGTAAAGGGATGGGTCGGTTCGGTCATGGCTGGCCACCAGTCAGCCCTGAGGTTTTGAATTCGTTTCTCCCCGGGACTTTTGAAAAATCCATCGGTTGGGCGAAAGGTGTTGGTACCTAAAGGTGAGACATTAAAATGAAAACAGTGACGCAACAGGATGTAGAAAGAGATTTGAAGGGTTGGTTTATTCAGGCCATGGCTGGCCACCAGTCAGTTCTTGAAGGTCTAAATTGTTGGCCTCTTCCCAGGTGGAGGAACATTTTGAACGTAGTGGCCCGGGCGAGGTGATATTACCATTTTTTCATCCAAATCAATTGGTTGGACACAACGTGTTTGTCAAAAGGTTGTGGGACACTTTTTCCGTGCTACATGTGGAAGTGCTTGGAACGTTTTTGCAACACATTTTTAACTGGCTACATAATGACTTTCCCGCAACAACTTTTAACGAGTTCTTTCTCTGACGGCCGCCACTTCCATGCAACGTGCTGTTGATGCGACGCCCTAAACTGTCTAAAAAAAATCCAACACGTTTTTGACCCTAGGGCGTTGGTTCTTGAAGCCACTGTTTGCACACTGGCGATGTTTCGGCAACTCCATTTTGAGAAGTGTTGATACAAAGTTAGGTTTTGCTGTGGTGAACGCAAATGCCGCCAGTAAAATGCAGACAACAAAAAAAATTGCTGGGATGTTCGTCCCAAAATTGTTTCGGCCCACATAACGTAAGCCCCGGTTCCATGGCAGCAGGTGCCAAGTTTACGGAAACTGTTTTCGAGATCTTGCAACGACAAGACATGGTTTGCAAGGCGACACCCGGGTTTTACACCACACATGGACCTTTCAAGTGCAAAAATCCGCCAGCCACAGGAATGAAAACTAGATAGGTGCCAACATCCGCAAAAGAAGAAGGGAAAAAAAAAAACCTTCACCTGGCATCTTCACCTGCCTAGCGATACAAGCATTTTTCGGTTACGTGTTCCTCAGTTTGGTTCCGTCCTCTGGGCCTCATGCCGCGGGAAACAACAAACCAGCCAGAAGGAACCAATTGAAGCAAGGCTGAACACAGTGCCAAGTAGGGACGATTTGGGGCTAACAACGTTCAGGGTGGTGCCAACGGAGGCCGGTTGCACTGGGCAAGGGCTGGCCGGTGCGTAGCGATCAAAAGAGTGGTACTAGTTACTAGTTTGAAGGGACACGGCCGAACTGAGTAACAACGAGGGCACAGCCGAACTGAGCAACAACGAGCGACACAGCGAATGCCACTTGGGCAAGCAACCGTGCCAACTGGGCAAGAAACCAACTGGGGAAGGCGTGGGGAGAAATAGACATGGAGGAGCGGAGAAGAACAAGAAAAGGTCGTAATACACCCTGCGCGCCCGCTTTCGAGCGTTTTGGTTCAGCGGCGGAGTTCCGGGTGCAATGGCACAACGACCGCCATGCTCCGCAAGGGCGGGTGTTGTGGGAACTATGTTGGTGGTGTGGCGGTTTTTGTTTATGCGATGCACCTGGGCACGTTATTGACTACCTCACTTACGACACCGTTTTTCGCCTCATCGGCGACACAGCGTCAGTTGCAACACCACAACGGGCCCCGCTTGCAACAGCAAAATGACGCAATGGACGATAATCATAGGGTGGCGCAGAGCGGGGTGACAATAATGTCAATGGGTAATAAAAACTGCACGCTGACCCTGCAGAGGGGTAGCGCGCCATGGTGGTGACATTTATTCTCGGTTTTACACGGCCTTTCACTGCTTGCTGATCATGGGGTGCGATGGCGTTGACCTGAAGTATGGATGACAATACCTTTACAGTTTTGCGCGCGCAGTTTCGCAAGAAATGCAAGTATATCATTCAAGGACCAACAAGGTCATCGGGCAAGCGAAACAGCCTTGTGACGGGGCGAAACAGCACGGGAAACTTACAAAATTGCAAATGTTTTGCCATCCCGCCCCATCCCACCGAACTCCACTATGGATCGAAAAAGAACGAAAAATATCCGGGCGGTACAGGAAAACCATGACAACTAAAAAACATGTCAAAGGAAATGTCCTTCAAGAGTAGCACACGATAGATCAAAAGAACAATAACAAACATATTATAGACAGAACCGAGACAAAAACCTGTTGCAAAAACAATGAAAAAATTGTGAACCGTTGTACAATATAAATCAAAAGAAAAAATGGCGTCAAAGGCAACGCGCCCAAGTCTTGCAGCGCACCCGTGTCGCGCACACCAACTGTATGTAGCAAACATGTTTTTGCCTACGGTTCTGAAACCGTACGTGCAGTTACAGCGATTTTAACATGTTGTTGCGGGAAGGGGTTGGGGGTTGTTGCGGGAAGGGGTTGGGGGGGGTG